>OY292313.1:5425944-5708634 GCA_958496155.1 Sisyra nigra | reverse complement strand
CTTTTTAGTGCTCAAATCTATGAATAAATATCGACTTTAAGTGTTCAAATTGTGCCTGTCAAGGTGGTTTATTTATCATAAAATCATGGTTTTGAGTGGTTTCTATGACATAATATTATTAAAAAACAAATTATTAAGCTATTTCCAATTGTTTAATGCTGTTAGGAAAGAGTGAACATGAAAATTTAATGTTTAATCGTTTGTCGATGCGGTTATAGAGGTTATAGATATCCACCTGAAAATTATCTCCCTGTAAGCAAATTATCCTTGTTTACAACTTAAATCATATTGGATTTGATTCTTTAAGAGTGTTTCTATGTATGTACGGATATTCACTTGAATTCATAGTGATTTGCTATTAGTTTTTAGTCTTTCCGGAAACGTTAAACTTCTCGAATACAATGCTCCATAATCATTCAAATAACAATAAATTCTTTGATGTCATTGATCAAATATATATAACATTACATTGAGTAAGCATTTTTTATTGTATTTCATAAAGATCTCAAAATTTCCTTTTGATTTTCTGTGGTTTTTCAGTGTTTCCGGAAATCTGTAACCTCTAGAAAAATGAAATCAGTACAAATATTTACTTAACTCTCATATCCAGTATGATATCAGGTGTTTTGATTCTTTTTTTTAGTGAAATCGAAAATTACGATTATCTCGACAAGGACGAAAAAATTGGAAAATCGGCCAAGACAGCGTTTCCGATTTGTTCATTCTCTATCTATATTCCGAGTTTCATTGCGATTGGAGCCATAGAAGTCTCAACCTCTTTCTGCAGTAGTCGCATCAAAATCGACATGCATCTGATCATTGATTTGAAAAATCTCAAAAATCGCAAAACTAAAACCTTCCCCTTACGATTTTCCGGGACTTTCTTGGTGTCAATCGATAGAGTAATTCACGCTGATTTCAATGAACCCACTTATGTTAACGTTCGATCGATAGTTAACGAGATATTCGACGTTAAAGTTACAAAAAACACGAAAAATGCCAATTTTAGCCACTTATATAACAGTTTTTCAAATTTTGGTGGATTTACCTATCAAAAAAATGAAAAATGCCAAATCAAATTTTGGGATTCGCTTGGAAATTGAAACGCGATTCGGGTCTCTCTTTTCTATTTTGGAAAATCTGAAAATACAAACCCAAATTTCCTCATTTTAATTTTTAATTTATTCCAGTGTCAAATACAACCAATAATAAAAATCCTTTTTCATAAAGGTAAAAAAGAAAAACATTAATTGGAAGCTCTGTCATCGATTGATTATATAACTACGTCCTTCGAAACTTATCGACCTAGTGTCGAAGGACGAAGGATAAACGATCGATGTTGCTGAAACGTAAACACTGTAACGAATAGAGAGAAATAGATCAAGATTAGCGAAGTAGAAAGGAAAAAAACACCGCCGAGAGCTGGAATCGAATCCAAGACCTTCTGCACGCTGACCGCCGACAATTCCATGTAGCTACTAGAGAACTGAAAATATTTCGTTGAAACTTCTATATAAATCATTGTTATATTCTCCATATAATTTCCATGTGTTAATACAAGTCCCAGGAAGCGCCAAGAAAAAGTTCAGTTGAGACTTCCCGATTGATTTTCACGATGATACTCAGAATATAGATAGCGAGAACTAAGATCGGAAAAGTTGTCGTTGCCGATTTTTAATATTTTACGTCCTTTTGGAAATATTCGTAATTTTCGATTTTACTAATTTTTAATTGTTAACTGACTTAATAATTTCGTACAATATGTCTGTGCTAAACGATACAAAAGTTTTCTGAAAATCGAAAATCTCGGAAAGTTGAAATATCTGGAAAATTAATGAAGATAGTTATAAAAGTAAAAAGAAATATTTAAACAAATTAAAGATTTATTAAACTTTAATATCGTATACATACATAAAATGTTTAGGAATCTAAGTTAGTATTTAAATTAAGTGGATGATTATAATATGTACTTATGTACTATAATATGTAATATAATAATAAAATAAATATAATATAAGGAAAATTAAATATCCAAAAATATTTTTAATATAGTACAAATATTTTCAGTTAAAAAGATATTCGAAACAATCCATGAAGTATGAACATATTATCGCAAATGTAGGTGATCCATGTGTATGAAAGGTAAGAACTATGATTCATGGATTTTTCGGAAAAATCGACAAATTTTCAGGTTGCCTTTTTTCTATTGTAATTACATTGGAGATGTTACTCAATGCCGGTGCACCGATAATTTCTCATTTAAGCCAATTCCGTTAGCCATTCTATAGCAATTTATATCCTCAAAAGAGGCTTTTGAAATGCACAATTTACCATGATTTAAAAATTTAAACTATCAATAACTATCCACTTAGAGGCCCTCAATGTTTGTGCAAAGCTAGAACAAAATCGGTGCGATAAAATTTTTTCGTGCAAGAAAACCGTGGACTAGGACTAGTTCAGTGATTTTTGGGAAAATTTTCATGTTGCCTTTTTTCGAATACAAATTTATTGGGAATGTTTCCCAATGCCGGTGGACCAAAAATTTCGCATTTAAACCGATGCTGTTATCCATTCTTCAAGAGTAATAGAAATAAATTGATGTTTATGATTTGTTTTAAGAAACAATGTTATGAAAAGCCCTAAAATATTATTTTATAAAAAAATTCTATTGACCATAGACAATTGTAGATATCCTTAAACACTGAATTAAACTAACACATTTGTTTATTAACAACTCCAAAGTCACGTCATTAGATAGTTAATGATTAAAAGAATAACTTTAAAAAGAAAATTTATTTAAATACCGATGACGTTTCAGTAAAATCGTCACTGCTGCCTCTATAAATGACATTTGGAACTAAATGAAAAAATGCGATGCTAGCGCCTCTAAAATGTCGAAATTAGAAAGGTGAACTATGAAGTCGGTAGCTGTCGAAATCCGTCGAAGATAGTCGAATGGTTTAAATTAAAATCATTTTATCTAGGCTATTATTAAACAATTTTTAAAAAGGAATTTATCCATTTAAATAAACAATTTTTTCGAGTTTGCTTTAAGAAACAGCTTCGTAAATTGTTAGTTTAAGGTTTTCTGTGGTTTTTATGTATAGTGCTTTAATAATTCAGTTACATTTTAACGGTCAATGGACCTCTTATTTTGCTGATAAATCGCGTTATTTATCATAATTTCAGTGTTTAGAGTGGTTTTTAAAGCACTACCTTTAAAAAAACAAACAGTTAATAAAATTTTTTAAGTTCAGTTACTTCTAGAGCCAAAATTTCATTGATAACTTATACTGTTTCAGTTAACCGCTGAAGTTCATATTTCATAGTCATAAATTACTTTAATTCATATAAAATAAACACATTTGCTGCTTAATTCTTAACAAATTTAATTTTTTACACATTAATTTAGCTATGTTTAAAGTTATAGTTAGTCCTTTATTGATTTAATTTGATTTTTTTGTGTTTCCGGAAACTCAAATGAAATGCATCAAAAATAGTCTTCATTCGCCATAAATGCATATTTGCAAGTGTTTCTCAAGTAATAATTAGATTAATTGTATTATTTTCAATGTATTTCATAACTTTCATTATCAACGAAAAATAAAATATGTTTCAATTCAAAAATTACCGTTACCGTTACAGATGCTAGCGATGCTAGCAAATTATTTTTAAATACTTTCGGAAACATCCAAACTAACTGCTATATATTTACTATTATTAAATTATAAGTTCATTTGTACAAATTATAGTGAAATATAAGTGATACAATAAATTGTTAATACTGTTTTATCATTTATTCAGCAAAGCTTCTAACTTTTCTCTCTCCATGATATATCCTTGAAAACCAAGCGTTTCAGTTGCATTTTCCGCACCTATTTTCTCATAGAAATTCTTCGCCCGATTCCAACCAATCACAACAAATCGTAGCCGAATGCATCCCAATTCAATTGCTTCCTATATGAAAAGATAAAAATAAAAAACTATTTAACAAAAATAGCGTGCAAATACCTTAGCTACTTCTTCCATCAACCTCAGTCCAATATTCAAATTTCGATGGCCCTCTCGCACGTACAAACATTCCAAATTCAAAACTCGTCCGCGCATTGAATATCCGGGACACGTCAACGAAAAACCGACCAATTTCTGGTCGACCTCAGCCAAGTTGCACCGATAAAAAACTGGCTCTTCAAAACCATTTTTCAGTAGATCTAAAAATAAAATACAAACTAAATGATGAAATTTTCATTTAAAAAAATTTCTTACCTGCTTGTTCGATCGGATCAATCGGAAACTTGTGATAGGCCATCAGTTCCTATATATATCATATAAACTCATCGTTAAGAAATTTTTTTTTGTTTTTCGGTGATAGACAATATACCTTCATCAAGATCCAAATTCCATCGACATCGTTCCGATTTGCCGGTCTTATCACTAGATTTTGTGTCGTACCACTCATTGTTCTTTTCTCGCCGCACTATCTTTTGTAAGTCCACAATGAGAATATCAATAATACAAAATAATGAATTAATCAAAAAATGTGCACATTGAACCCTATAGACAAGACGATACGATAACAAACTGGGATAAGATTACGATACATTTATTATAATATTAAAAAATGAAAGACTAAATTAAAACTGATCAAAGATCAGTGAAACTCAAAGGTTGACGAACGTTAACGAAGGTAAGATTTTAGTTTAAAACTTTTTTTTTAAAAACGTTTTAATCGCTTTAATTATATCTCCTCACGACTAACTATATTTTGAGTTGAACGATAAGTGTTATAACAAGTTTTTCCTAACTCGTTTTTTATATTAAAAAAAAAAATGCAAATAATTACTAAATTCTAACGGTATAAATTGTTTGATACGAACTAAATTTTAAGTAAGAGAGTAAAAAATTTTTTACAGAATTAAGTTTTAGATTATACGGGTTGTACGTCATAAAGTTAAATATTTATTTTTTCTTATCTAAAATTTATCAACTTGATTGCGGTCGTTAATCGGGATATGGGGAAAAAGGTGATTTATTGACCTAATTAAGAAATGCACTTAATGATTCTGTTCCATATACATTTGTCTCCTCAAATAAATAAAAATTATAACAAAACGAAAAACTGACTTCAAAATAAATAAAAAATGCACTAAAAAGTAAAAAAAATAATTGTGTATCCTTGCAGTGGCTACAACTTACAAATTATTAGGATGATGTAGTGTACAACTATTGTTATTTTTGGAGTTGGTGTCAGCCATGAAAATAAATATTAATTACTTTTAACGTTCTCATCCATGATTAAATTATTTATACTATAAAATCTTAGGTATTTGGACATTCAATTAAATATTGTCCAAATACCCAAGATTTTATAATATTAATAAATATTAATTTTCATTTTAAAAAGGTTTAATTAGTTATTGGTATTTTATAGTTTAAAGGTCGCTAGATATTGTCACATTACTATTATATTGTCTAAAAATTAATTTGAAAAATAAATTTCATCAGGTATTCTCGTTTCTTGCTAAGTAACAATATAGTCGTATTTTCTTGGCTGACACCAACTCCAAAAATAACAATAGTTGTACATTATATCATCCTAATAATTTGTAAGTTGAAGCCACTGCAAGGATACGCAATTATTTATTTACTTTTTGGTGAATTTTTTCTTTAAAATTTTTTATTTATTTTAAAGTCGGTTTTTCATTTTGTTATAATTTTTATTTATAATTGTAATGAAAGAACTAAATGGAATACTCTTTCCAATAGAAAAAAAAAACATTGAAATTCGATGATTCAGTTAAACTTCACTATTTTATCCCCTATTTTCATCCTTAGAGGGGTGGCTTTTTTCCTTCAAATTGAATGTGAACAATTTAAAGGTACGATGTACGTAATAGAAAAAAATTATCGAAATCGGGTTAGCCAGGAAAAGTTTATAATTTCAACCCTAATTTTCAACCCCTATTGAGTAGAGTTTAAAAAAAAATTGGAAATGAGATTAATTTAAAATTATGTTCTACCAAAAAAAAAAAAAAAAAATTATCAAAATCGAATTACATCAACTTTGGAAATTTGCCTTCACATTATATCTAGTTGTGCCGCGAAGCTTTTGGTTAAAATCGGTTGACCGGAAACCTTACTTTATTCTAGGAGTTTTTGAGTTTTTTCAATTTTTTTTGAAAACGGCCCCAACGATTTTTTTAAAACTTTCTATAGTTCTTATAGACTCATTGATGCCTACAACTTTTGTTAGAAACTTTTTACTAGGAAAATTTGAAAAAGGACGGTTATGATGAAAGTTGAGAATTCGTATATATATACATTATACATACATACCTATATGTACATTCGTAAATATACAAAGGTTGTATGCATATAGTTCTGTTTATATGTATAGTTATAAAGTGCTTATATAGTCCAGTCAAATAACTCTTTAAATCGACATTCGTCCGGGGGGGCTGATTTTTTAGCAGTTTCTTAGGAATGTCCATCTTTACGTTGTATCAAAAAATCAGCCCCCCCGGACGAATGTCGATTTAAAGAGTTATTTGACTGGACTAATATTTCTTTTAACCAACAGCGAGTTTCATAAATGAAAGTAAGTTGTGATGCCTCGCAGTAGATATTTTATTAATTTATCCAAACTCAAGTAACTTCAAAGACGTATTAAACAAATTTCAAATTAATTTTTTATCTTAAATTTTTGTTTAATTGATAAATTTAAAAAAATTCCAATGAGATATAAATTATTTAAAATGGTCTATCTAAAGGTAATTCATTGACCCAGATTATGTATTTGACTTTATGTTGAGACACACAATTTTAAATCTATTCTATAATAGGTAATAAAAATGATTGAACAATACTTTCAATTTAAAAAAAAATCGGGCCAAATGAATACAAGTTAGAAGTTATTTGTTAATGAAGACATAGGGATATTAATTTCTGTACGTATTTTTAAAATTTCTAATACCAAAAATCTTTTAAAATTTGCTTCATTTCATCATGTTTATATATCTAATGTAATTCAAATACAAGACCAAATATGTTTTATATAATTCATAAAAATTTTCATAAAAAATGTAATCAAATTACATTTCAACATTCTCTTTTTTATTGCAAATATATTTTTTTAACCAGAAAGAGTTAAGTTAGCGAGAAAAAATTTTTTTAATTCAACTATATGTCAACAAATGCTCCCTCAGAATCCGCAATTTCTCTAAGTGTATAGTTATTATTTGATTAATAATTAATTTTTCAAAAATTTGCAAAATTAAAATTAAAATTGCTATAAAATACAAAAAAGTCATTTTTTTACAGTTTTTTTTAATTGCTCCTTAAATCCTCTTTCCGGATCCGCATTTGCTCCAGGTGTATAGTTAACAGTTAATTAATAATTAAATAGTAAAAAAAAATTTCAAATTCAAAAATTAAAATCGCTATAAAACCCAAAATAATTTTTAATTCTGCGATATGGTGAAAATTTTGCCTTTTTAAAACTATTTATCTGCTCTTTTCATTACGCAAATAATTTGAATTACTAATTAAGTTACTGTATATACTGTATACATATACATAATCTGAACTGCATATATACACCTGGAGCAATTGCGGATCCGAAAAGAGCATTTAAGGAATAATATTTAAAAAAAAATAAAAGCAACGTTTATTTTAGATTTTTTTTTTTAATTTAAGGTCGCATCAACTACTTTGGTCATTATCGATCATATTTTAGATTGTATAGCTATTTTTATTTTTGAATTTACAAATTTTTGAAAAATTAATTATTGTTTAACTAATAACTATATATACACTTGGAGCAATAGCGGATTCTAAAGGAGCAATTTTTTCTTCAAATTTGTTCTTAACATATCAGCTAGTATAATAAAAATATATTCTTCATTTAATTCGAGCTGTATTTTTAAATAAAATTAAGTATAAAAATCTGGTCGATAAAGTACGTGAAAATGTGGTGATATTAAACGATGCAAATCTGATAGTTATTATAATTTATAAATCGATTATTTAAAACCACTTGAACTTGTGACTAATCCTATCATACACTAGAAAGGAAATTCAAGGCAAACGCCTTTAACTTATGATAAATATAATAGGTATGATTAAAAAAGACCCCATCATTAACATTGCACCTGTTGTAAGCATCTGGGCGCACCTAAAAAAATCATTTTCATCTAAAATTCAATTCTCAAAGGATAAAATAGTTCTATTTTTAAAGCGCTAGATAAAATTTGAACTTATACATAAATATTGACTATTTAAGATAAATCAATGTACAAAGTGATATTTTTTATACACTTACTATACACTTTACATGCAAACAAAGATTAATTTTCAGCTGATTTATTCCGTTGACTTAACAATAAAAAGTGCGATAAAATTATACGATGAGATAACTATACATTTTAAAATACAACAAATGTAAAGATATATCGAGTTTATAATTAGTTTTCATTGATACTACCAATGAGAATGACTGATCGCAACTATTTAATAATAAAAACTATTTAAAAACAGATTAAGGTAGGAAATATTTAATTGTTAATAATTTTAAAATTTCATTATTGAAAATTTGATGTCGAGTAAAAATTTAGATATACCAAAATTTACTTTTAAATTAAGTTACGATCGTTACGATTTATTTATCTTATCTTAATTGTAAATTAATCGCTTTTTCATTGAAGATTGCTTATAATTAAAGTTGGTAAAAATAAAGTTGAGTTCACAACACATTTTTTTCACAGTCCAAAGTTGAAATATTAACATTTTTGCCTCGTTCCAAGTCCATTTAAGGCATTTGCAACCTCGACATTGTAATTTGAAATGCGCGCCATGACTACATTGTGTTTTGGTTAAAATTTTGACAACTCATACGCAAATTTGTGAACAAAAAATTATTTTAACAGCATTAAACGTAAACCTTTGCAAATTTTCTAACTGTTTCCTAATTTTGAACGTTAATTTTCATCTTTGTAGATATTCGCTTCGTTCGCTTCCTTTCAGTTTGAGTGTGTTTACATTTCGAGGTTGGATGATTTAGTAAATTGGCATTGAGTAGATTTTCGTTTCTCATTCGTCGCCTGATCTGTGAACGAAGCAAAACCTCGTCGTCATCACCACAAATCTCAACATGTCGACGTTCCTTCGTGGACTAACCCTCGCGGAAAATATCGCCCGGAAAAGTGGTGCCAAGGTGAGTGGACCAAACCCCAACACGAGCCCAACCCCTTGTTAATATTTCATTAAGAAAACCTTTTTGAGCTAAATATGGATACCCATATACTGATGTTGGTAGAACTAGTTTTCTTGGCACTAGTTTTTGACTGGGAGCCACCAATGATGTAACACCCAGATTGAATAACTAACCTGTGCTTGCAGATTCTTGGATGTTCAGCCGCTGGAAGTTCCAAATGGAAAATCCAGCATCAACAACAACGAAATTTAAACGTTCACGAGTACATCAGTTATACGTTGCTTCGTGATGCTGGCATTCCCGTACCAAAATTTGGTATTGCCAAAACGAAAGAAGAGGCGAAAAAAATCGCCGTGGAATTGAAGACCCGCGATTTGGCGTTAAAAGCCCAAGTCTTGGCTGGAGGACGCGGCAAGGGCCACTTCAAAAATGGACTTAAAGGCGGCGTCCGGATGGTTTATACGTAAATATTTAAAAAAAAAAAAATTAAACATATTTTATAGGCCTATAATTCTAGACCTGAAGAAGCTGAGGAAATAACGGGGCAAATGTTAGGTCAGTTACTTGTTACGAAACAAACGGGCGAAGCTGGTCGTATTTGTAACTTAGTGATGGTTGCTGAAAGGAAATTTCCACGCAAAGAGTTTTACTTTGCGGTGATGATGGAACGTGCCTTCCAAGGTCCCGTTTTGATCGCCTCGTCTCAGGGTGGTATTAACATTGAAGAAGTCGCCGCTGAAAGTCCTGATGCGATTTTATACGAACCGATCGATATCACCAAGGGGCTACAAAAAGAGCAGGCGTGCAAAGTGGCCGAGGCTGTCGGGCTTGGTCCACAAAAGGAAAAAACTGCCGATATGTTGTTGAAACTTTACGATCTGTTTGTGAAAAAGGACGCCCTGTTGATTGAAATCAATCCATATGCCGAAGATGCCGGAGAAACCTGTACGTAAATTTCCTCTTGTCCCCTTTCTTATTTTTTTAATGATGATCTTATTATAGATTTTTGTTTGGATGCCAAATTTCGGTTTGATGATAACGCGGCTTTTCGTCAAAAGGAGCTTTTTGCTCTTCGAGATTTTACGCAAGAGGACGAGAAGGAAGTGCGTGCTGCCAAATTCGACTTGAACTACATTGCATTGGATGGTATTTATCTTGATTTGTTTTTTTTTTTTTTTTTTTTAAATTCTGTATTTAAATAAATGCTATTTTAAAGGTAATATTGGATGTTTGGTAAATGGTGCTGGTTTGGCTATGGCGACGATGGATATCATCAAGTTGCACGGAGGTACTCCAGCGAACTTCTTGGACGTTGGCGGTGGTGCTACCAAGGAAACCGTGACGGAAGCTTTTAAGATTATCACTGCCGATCCGAAGGTGCACGCGATCTTGGTCAATATTTTCGGTGGAATTATGCGTTGTGATATTATTGCTGAGGGAATCATTGCGGCCGCCCGAGAATTAAACATGAAAATGCCGATTATTTGTCGGCTCCAGGTAAATGATGTTCCTTGTCATAAATTAATGACGATGTTTGTAGGTAACTAACAAACAAAAAATCAAGTAGATAGACCAAAATCTGATAGTATACAATGATACTTGACAATGGTTTCAAGATGTTTTTCCGAGATATAACGCTATCTTATGCTACAATATAAAACAATATGTTTGTATTGAATCCGATTGTTCCATGGCATTGCACTATCAGTATCAGTGTAATCTAGTATCAGTATACTATCAGTATTCCAAGTTCTCAAGACCAGTGCTTTTAGCCTTTGAAAATGATAAAAAGTGAAAAAAATTATAGTAAGATGAAACCCATTGGAAAAAGAAGAGAATATAACAAAAATGAAAGGAAAAATAAATTAAGGTCGATCTAAAGTGGGGAAATGAAAAAGGGGGGTGTTTTAAAGGGTAGAAACGGTTTAGCTCGATTTCCGACAAAACTACATGTCTTAGGGAAAAAGTTAAATTGCAAAGTTGTAGGTAATAAGAAGATCTACAACTTTTGTGCTAACACTTTTTTTTACATAAACTCAAAATTTATGTGAAACGTTCCAATTACGAGGTTTTTGGTTTTTTATCTTTTACAAAAAAAAATTTTTTTACACGAAATTTGGTGAAAACATACCTTTTAATGTCCCAAACACACTTTTTTTTTTTTATTTAAAATATTAATTTTTCAACCTTATAATGACTTAATATCAAAAAAGCACCCTAATTTTCAATCGAAAATTCTCACGTCAAAACATCTGATTTTTTAAAAAAGTCGGAGAGCTTTTTGCTCGTTGAAACTTCTACTTTCTGATGGTGCAAAAAATATATACATTACAATGTTAAATGTTCTCAGAAAATGCCATAATTAAAGTGTAAATTTTTAATTTTTCGATATTAAGTCATTATAAGGTTGAAAAATTAATATTTTAAATAATTAAAAAAAAACAGTGCGTTTGGGACATTAAAAGGTATGTTATGACCAAATTTCGTGTAAAAAAATTTTTTGGAAACGAACAAAATTAAAAACTTGGTTATTGAAATTTTTCACATAAATTTTGAAGTTATGTGAAAAAAGTGTTAGGACAAAAGTTGTAGATATACTTATTATCTACAACTTTGCAATTTAACTTTTTTCCCTAGGACTTGTAGTTTTGTCGGAAATCAAGATAAATTGTTTCTACCCTTAACCCTCCCCCCATTTTTTCCACTTCCCCACCTCAGATCAACCGTAATTTATTTTTCCTTTCATTTGTTATATTCTCTGTCTTTTTCAATGGGTTTCATCCTACTATAATTTTCTTTCTGTTTAAAAATTATTTACTCTGGTCTATTCATAATAAAAGTCCATTATAATATTTTGTACGTTGATAATTTTAAGAAATTAATGATGTAGATTTTTGCTTATATAATAATAATAATAATAAGAATTTACTAATACATTATAAATCGTTTATAACGACACCGGATATAATGAACAACCGGTTGTAACGTACAAAACGTCCCCTGAAGTTCGTTTAAACGATTTCTACTGTACTAATAATATCCGATTTTATTGTGAACAGCATCAAATCTATTAGATCTTTATATATTTACTCCGACTACGAAATTTGGAACTATTCGTTAGTCATTCGTTTGCACATTTCTCCACTGTTCCACAGCCATAAAGAAATGCTCGAGGCTTAGTGCTTTAGGCGTCCCTAGTGTAGAACAGTAGAGAAATGTGCAAACCAGTGACTAAGGAATAGTTCCAAATTTCGTGGTCCGCGTAGGGGGCAGCACGTGTATTCGTGCGATTTGGTTCTCTCAATGTATAATTAAATGATATACCATTGATTTTTTTTTCAGGGGACAAATGTTGATGAGGCCAAGGTGATAGTGGCTTCGTCCGGATTGAAAATTTTGCCCGTTGACAATTTGGACGAGGCGGCTCGACTTGCTGTGAAATTGTCGAATATTGTCAGTCTTGCACGCTCCGCAAAACTGGACATCAACTTCGAAATACCGCTGTAAATCATCTACTAATCATTTTATTTATTAATCAATTTTAGTCTTAATCGTCAACAACAAAAGATCAAACCATGTTAGTGAAACAAACTGCTTTAGACAAAAAAAAAACTATCTAAACGTATTTATTTTATATATTTTCAGCTCAACGTTATTTCAGTTTTATTTATTACCTTGTTTATATAGGCTCTTAATTGTAAATATTTCATTATATATCTAATCTAAGGTACTCTATTAATATTACAGCCCGGAAGGCGGTAAAAGTGGTGGAAAATCTGGTAAATCGAATAGAGAATGTTGATTGATTGATTTTTTTAACGCACTTTTCGATTTAAATCTATATATCACACGTTTATGTATAAATGTCTCGATGATTTTGAATTGTTACATGCCTTATTGATGGATTTATTAACTCTACGTTATTAAAAAAAAATTATTATTAAATTTTAATGTCAAGTCATTTGCAGTTATTTGCAATACTTATTATTGAAAAAATTGTAATTGTTATATATATGATACATATACAATAAATAAATATTCATTAAACGAGTCTTTAAATCTTTTCGGGAATTTGTTCAAAGTATTCCATATAAAGTCTTTGCCAGCGTAAGTGTGAATTGAAAAGTCCCAGAGCTTGTAGGAGAAGTTCATGTTTGTCCATACCCTGGAATGAAATCGGTTAGTATATCGAGAGAGGGGATTTTTTTTTAAATACCAAAATTTTGGGGTTCCAACTGTTGGAGGGTTGATTCGGACCGAGAAGATCGTCGAGGACGTTTCGTAGTCGCCATTCGGGGCCTTTTTCTAGTAAATGTTTAACAATGGCCAACAACCAAAATTTGTATTCAACTCTCGAGTGAAGAGCTTCACTAGCTCTTAGCTGGTTTTCGAGATGAACAAGTTCGACCGTGGATGGACCAAATGGACGAATTTGTCCGGTACAGGAGCGTTGGGCACTTGCCAATGGCAAATCAGCGCTCAGATTATGACCTAAAGACTTATATAAAGGATCTTTTGGATCGGCTAACAGCAGCCACGTTTTTAGGTTTATATTGAGGCAAAATGAGCGACCATCGACCAGAAGAAGAATGGGTTCATCGTTTTTATTGAGTGTACATGACGTGGCGACCGCATTCGGAGGAAGTTCGCAATTTTCAACTAGAATTTTGGCAGTGTTAATGGGCCAAAGGTCCCAGATGTAGATTTTTTTGGCACGAGTCAGAACACAACATCGTCCCGATTGGGACAGTGACAAAGATATGGCCGGACTTGGAAGTGTAAACGGAGCCAGAAGTCGTCCCCCCGTTGCAATATCGAGAAGATGTAACGTACAATCGTCACAACCAACACCGACGAAAAATCTCGAACTTGACATACACAAAACATTGGAACCTAAACATTTGTCACCAATAATAACATCTTAAATTTTCAATGGTTTTTCTTTTATTACTCACCAACATACGTTTCCCAAGCAGGACTGTCGTTGGAACTTTTGTCTTTGATCAACTGTATTCGTGATAGTCGTCCATATTTTGTTTTTAGCTGCCCATTGGTGGCGTGTAACGTAAATTTTGCTCCAGCACATTTAACCGCCGCCAAATTTTCAGTTTGGGCCGCCAAAGAGACGCGAGGTTCGGGTGTTATTGATTTTATAGCAGTGGGTGGGATTTTTGGACCTGGTGTTCTTTGTTTCCAATCTTTGTTGATTTCGAGTGTATCAGGCGTTTGTTTGACTGTTTCGATAATGATAGCACTTTTTGCTGATGACGAGCTGCAAAACGTGCTGGGCTTCACTGGAGTCGTTGGTGGTTCGGGTGTTACATTTCTTCTAAAAATTTAATCATGTACTTGTAGTTGCCTCAATTATTGAACATAAAAGATATCATTCGAGGGCAAGAATGTTATTTCCCGGGCGCCAAGACGAAGGCTTCATATAGGTCTCGCTACAATAAATCGAAAATGAAGAACCAATTTTCCGAGTTTTCGAGATATAGAATTTTAAAAGTCGCATCAACAACCTCTAAGGGTTTATATGGAAAATCTTCCCCCACTTGGGGGATCGATTTGACATCAAACAAAAATAATTCACCCAAATTTTTAGCGCCCTATGTCAAACGGTTTTCGAGATTTAAAAAAAAAAAAAAACTCATTTTCGATTATATATATCAGTGGCGTGCGGTGACTTTTGAAACAGGACATGCGGTTAGAAGTGGGGGGGGGGGTTATAAGAATCACATTTTTTAAATTTATTTGATAAACGTGGTGTTATTAGTATTTTTTTTTAAATTAGCCTTATTCGATGCTCTTTCTTACAAAAATCATCAACAATCGCATCATATAATGTATTTAAAAACCACGAAAATAGTTTTTATCTTAAAGAACAGAACATTTGTATGGCCTTTAGGTCAATAATTCAAAATAACGCACGAAAAGTATCAGTAACAATTAAATTCACTGTTTAGATTCAAAACGGCAAACGCATCTGCAGACCGTTAATCAGCTATGTGAAATGCCGAGAAAGATAGTATTCGACCGTACTAGTGCGCATGCGCGACCAATTTAAAGCAAACAATCGCATGCTACTGTCGTCAACGCATTCATTCGGCCGTTCATTTGATTTGGTAAACTATGCCAATTTTATGAGTGATACCTTTCATTATTACGTAAATTAAAAAATTTATAAATGATAAAAATATATCATTTTTAGAATAATTTTACAAATGCAATTACGTAAATTAAAAATTAAATGAATAAATCATAAAAAATATTCAATTTTTAAAATCGTCTTACAATCCAAAGGCATGCGCCGCATCTACAGCATCTATGGACCGCACGCCTCTGATATATTTTTCTGATATATATATATATATATATATATATATATATAATATTATATATACGAGTAGATAATTTACTGGACTAAAAGAGATGTTATGACAATATCATAATAAATCTCAGAAGAAAAGTCGATTTTCCAGAAAGGAAAAATAAATCTAAAATATTTTTATCCATCTTATTTAAAAGACTCACACGCCAAACTTTCTTAGAAAATGTCTTTTATGCTCATAAATTTTTTCATACTTTTTGATGTGGTGGAAAAGTATAAAAAAAAATAAAAACAATTTTTTTTCCACCATCAGCGCTAGTTTAGATGATAGCCGCTAAGGCCGCTAATATTATCGGCCGGGACTTTCAGAACCTATTTCTTATTCTATGGTCATTACTGAATTAGAGTTACTTTAAAAAATGATAATATAACCACCATTGCTAATAATTGGACTAATATTCTTCTTACTTGTTATATTAACATTATAAAAAAAATCCTACACTTTAAAACTTTTATGCGACGAGAGAATTATATAGAAAATAATTTTTCAACTAAAAATGCATAATCTACAAACTTATGTATGTAATGTATGTATCCAAAATTTAAAAAAAATCAATAAATACATTTTTCAAAAAATTAAAGGTATTATAACCAGTAAAATAATAGTAATGTAATATAATAATTTTTAATACTTCCGGATTATTGAAATTCTACTGTAGATTATGCAATTATTAAATAGCGGTGATTATTAAGTTTGATCATTATTAATATATTTAGTCGTTTTTTTGGTTCATTTCTTAAAATGTTTGATTTGATGTTAATTTTATTAAAAAGTCATTTAAATTGAAATAAAACACATTTTGGAACTGCTGTTTTAATTCAACAATTATTTGTAGATGTAAAATATGTGACGTCACACTAAGGAGGGGGTCAAAAAATCATGCAATTCGTGTGACGTAATTTATGGATGGTCTCTAAGTTGGGATGGTTTCATGTTTATTTTGGGGGCTCTGTCCCCAAAATTTTACTGGGGGCTGCGCCCCAAGATACTACTCCAAGATAGTTTAGAGCAACTGTCAAAATTTCATAGTTCTAAAAATGGCCGCATTCACAAAATTTAACTACCATAAGAAATAACATTGCAGCCGTGCTACTAAAATCCAATTTTTCTCGAAAACTAAGCAAAAGCTCGGAAAATTGTACTTTACATTTTCGTTTTATTTTGACGAGATCTATAAGGATCCGTTGTCAAATTTTGGCACTCGGAAAATAACAATACCCCCCCCCCTCCATTCGAGCATCCAGTTCAAACAGACAAGGATTTGTATTAATGCTCGAATAAATCTTCCAGATATCCGTCTTTAAAATGTTGCATACTATTGAGACTTACTGAGTTACTTCTTTTGTGGGTGTGGGAAGAGCGACCAGGAACATTGGCGTGATACGTCGCTTTCCATCGGGAAGACGCGTTTCGATTTGTTTGTTAATAGGCCGAGCCTGTTCGGGTGTCTCGGGAACGGCAGCCGGTTTCATTCCCTCGACTCGTTTTTCTAGGTTTATATTTACAGTTTGTTTCTTCGCCATTTGCTCGCGTATCGCCAACACTTCGGGATTTTCTATAATTACTTGACTAGCATTATTCGTCCAATTGCCTTCAATTGGTTTTCCGTACAACTTTTCATACAACGAATTCTAAAAAAATGACAAATTTAAAAAACAAGTTCCCAGACTATAACAATTCATACTTTATCCGTGTTTGATAAACGTTTTCCCAGTTCATTGTCGTTAAATAAAATACACGCCACTGATCCATCCCAAGAGCAGGCCATTAAAATTAACCCGTTTGCCGACCAGGTTAAATCCAGGACACTACTTTCGAAAAGTTCTTGCATTACAAATAAAGGTCGTTTCAATGATGTGAGCCATACACTCAATGAACGGTCTCGAGACCCAATGGCACAGCAACAATATCTTTGTGGTTTCGTATTCCCTGATAATTGGGTTTGTAAAATATTCGAATTAAATCTCTACAAGAAAAAATAAAAACGAATAAATCAACCAATTTAAAGGATAATATTTGGGTGTTTCTCTGTAAACTGGGCAACTTTTTGTAAGAAACTGTCTAGGCAACTTTTTTACTTAGATCTGTAACAAATCTTATTCAGGGAATAAATATCCACCTATGTATTAATACTCGGCAGGTGAACCAAAAATATTCCCATTACCTTAGAAAATATTGTGCATTTTCTAAAAAATACCTGATACAGGGGACTGTGAACTTCAATGAAAAATACAATTTCAATACCAAAATTTTTTTTTTGTGATTTAAGTCGCTTTATCATCTAAGGTCATATCATGACTGTCTAAACACAGAAAATTTCTGTTGATCAATCTTAGGTCTATGGTCTTAAGTCTAGGATTCAACGGGAATCGAACCCATACCACTTGACGCATGAAGTGGAGAGAACTACTGCTCTAGCCACTGCGCCAATAGGTGGCCCAAATTTTTTATTTTAATTAAAGAAGCTTAAGAATTAAATAACTGAACAATAAAAAAAAAACAAAAAAAAACTTCTAAAACGTTTTTAAATACCTCACTTAAATATACTAAGATTTCAACTCTGAACTTTTAATATTTTACTTATTTAAAAATTGCTTCCTTAGAGATCTTTTTTTTCGGTGCCTTATTCGAAGCAAGTGTGTACCTAATACAATGTCCTGTTGAGAGACAGGGGACTGTTTAATTTGATTCCATTGAAAGATAGCACAAAATGTACTTGATTATTTTGCTATACGTAGAAAAGTCTTGTTTATTATAACGACATAAAAATTCTGAGGTATTATTATAATACATATAAAAAGAAATAAAATACTCCTTGCCAGGGGACTGTTGGCTGTTAGGTTTCAACGTCTTTTCCACAGAAAGACGCTCGTCCAGCACTAAATAAAATGACGTCTGGACATTAACGAGAGTGACCGCGTAAACTTTAGATCGTTTGCGTTTGGTTACACGCGGAAATGCCATTCTTAAACCTTTAGGGTACGTGGGGCGTAGTATTTTTTACTTTTTTAGTATTAGAAAATAATATATTTTTTTTAAATAAACAGTTCTAATTAATAATTAAACAATATTGTTTTAATAATAAATATACTTGTTTCAAATGCTAAGGGCAAGGGGGCAGGGGGCCCTGTGCAAACAGTAAAAAAAAAATTTATTTAAATTTTATCGAATTCACTTTTATTGATTTTTCATCTGTTTTTTTCCATCAATCCGTGGTATTTTTTTTGCTATTGAAGAAGTTTTTCTACATGCTTTAATTAATATTTGGGGGCCCTCCAACACCCTCCAAAAATAGGGGGCCCAGTGCGATTGCACTTGTTGCACCTGTTTAAGTACGGCGCTGGGTAAGGGTCTAATAAATTTAGTCTGTAGTAACTATACTGCTTTGGTGACGCGCCAGGGGACTGTTTTTTAAGGATTATATCAATGATTTTGATTGCATAAAGTTAATATTAATGGATATTAAATGTTGGGCAAAGGTAGATAAGTTAATTATCTTTTAAATTATCCACGAAACGTAAATCATCTGTAATTTTTTTACACAATATTGGCCTGAGACAATGTTGACAATTCCAGTTTACAGAGAAACGCCCGTTTAAGACTTACAACACACGTAACAGCTTTGCGATGTCCTACGAAATCTTTGTCCTGTTTCCAGCCGTCTCGCTCGATGATTTGAGCAGTGGGACCTCCACCGTTCATGGCATGGGCCGAGACTAAATATTGTCCATCGGGTGACCAGGACAATCGTAAAACATGGGTAGTACCGAAACATTCTTCAAACGGGTTCGTCACACTGACTTCTTCTGTCCATTGTCCGGTGCGCCATACTCTCAACGAACGATCGTCCGATTGACTGGCCAAATATTTTCCGACTGGATCCCAAGCAATGCCTTTAACAAGTCCCGTATGGCCTCTGATCGTTGTGACCATTTCCGGGAATTTAAGACTGTTCCAGATGATAATCGAATTATCAACACTACAAGAGGCCAACCAACCACCGTGAGGGGCCCAGGCTAGATCAAGCACATCGCCGGCATGGCCTCGAAGTGTCGCAACACATCGCCATAGTTTCACATTTATTTTTCCACCACCTCCAAAGACCATGCTCGGTCCTCCCTCGGCCAACTTCCAAATCATCACTAACTTATCATCACCGCCAGACGCCAACAAATTACCATCCGAACTCCAACGTACCACGTTGACACAAGCTAAAATAGATCGAATTAAACCCAAAATAATTTCCGGAATTAATTTCTACCTAAATGATTATCCATTTGGCATAGTAATTTGGGCACTTCCGGATCGTTTTCGGCATCTTCGTCGATGATGGGTGCCATGTTCCAAATAACCACTCGACCTGAATCGGCGCCTTGACCTCCTGTCGCAAAACGTTCCCCATTTGGATGAATATCAATCGAAAAAATAGGTTTTCCTAAAAAAAAAAAAAAATAAATAAATAAATCCAAATCCTTCAATCCTCCATATCGTCTTACCATCGTGACTAACCCAAGCCGGCTTTAACAATTGCATTATAATCCGCAATCAATTAAAAAATAGATAACTTAGTTACACATTTATTCCCGTAAATCCTTGTAATTAATTCCCGCTTTGTTCAATTGAAACGAAGGTTAAGTATGGTTAAAAATTTTTTTTTAAATAAACTAGATTTTTACTGTCGGTTTTTATGGAATGATAATTGTTGGTTAAAATTAAATCGACTTGTTACGATTTAAACAAATTAAAATTGTTAATTACACGTTAAATTAAGGATTTAAAAGGACGCATTTTCACAATCCCTTCAATCCTTGCCACCATTAAAATGACTAAAGCAACAACAAAAGATAAAGAGATATGGATGGAATGAAATAGAACGAGATGAACAAGAAGAAAATTTCGCTTCGAATGTGTCTATCTTTGTTTGTTTCATTTTCTGTGATAAGGCTAATTCTTTCTGGGAGATTTTCAATTAAAAGCCGGGTTCCCTCCAGGATTCATCAAACTTTTTTAATATTAACCCGATGCCCCATTTACCCTAAATATTTAAAACTAACTGTTTGTTACTTTAATGGTAAATTTGGGGTTGAATATTGATTATTATTAATTAACATTACAGCTGCTGGGTCTTTTCTAATCTATATGCAACGTTTTGGAGATAATATTCGAAACCAAGAGCAAATTTACCATGTCCTTTTTTTAGCTTTATTTCAATTAATTTTCATTTATTCAATTGATGGAAACTAATTTTCTCTATAAGCAACGGTTATTAAAACCTACCCCAGGAATTACTCGTTATACTCGCTCCTTACTGGAAAAATCTCATAGGGTATCTCTTAAAAAAACCGTCGAAGATATTTTATGCGATTTTTTTGGTGTTTTTGTCCGGGAAAATACTCATAGGATCTCATAGAATTTCCCCAAAAAATATTTTTTATGAGATCCTATGAGTATTTTCCCGGACAAAAACACCAAAAAAATCGCATAAAATATCTTCGACGGTTTTTTAATGAGATACCCTATGAGATTTTTCCAGTAGGGAGGAGTATAACAAGTGATTCTTGGGGTAGGTATTAATAACCGTTGCTTATGAAGAAAATTATTTTCCATCAATTGATAAAAATGAAAATTAATTGAAATAAAGCTAAAAAAAGGACATGGTAATAATTTTCTCTTGGTTCCGAATTTTATCTCCAAAACGTTACATAGAGTAGAAAAGCCAGCAGCTGTAATGTTAATTAATAATACTCATAGGATCTGACAAAAAATATTTTTGGGGAAATTCTATGAGATCCTATGATTATTTTCCCGGACAAAAAAAATCATTAAAATCCCATAAAATATTTTCGATTTATTTTTTGCAGATATATATATTTCAAGTTTACCCGAGTTTGATGATTCTTTTTTTATTTAAAAGCTGGTGTTTCTCCCATGTGGTCCTGTTTTAATCTGAAGGAAAACATCCACTTCTAAGGGGTTGAAAAATAATAAATAAAATATTCATTACTGAATTACACGATGATTCCGATATTTTTTATTTTATTTAGTACAGCTATCCTGGAAATTGTTCACCTTACAATTCATTCAATCTCATAGAATAATTTTTATTATAAAATCTTATAGGAATTCTACTTTTGGCTCAACCTAATAAAACTCTCATTTAAATTACGAAAATACGAGATTCTCATAAAAATCTCTTAAAAGATAACAACAAATAATTTTATGAGAGTTCTATGAGTTGACAACTCATAAAAATACCATAAAATATTTGATTGTTACTTTTTTCTTTCTCATAGGATACCATAAAATTTCATACAATCTCATAATTTTTTTTTTTTTTCTATGAAATCCTCTGAGATTTTTCCAGTAAGGCTTTTTTCACGAAGAACCTGATTGTATGTTTTTTTTACAAGTTTCAGATTGAGCCTTCGTGGTCACTATAGAAAACTACGTGGAAGTCATTATTAGAGATTCGCTTGAATTGATGAACTCCTAGCTGTTATTGAAAATTTTCATAAAGTACCACGTTGGGATACATATCGAATAATTCCTTGAAAGGTCATTTTCGAAAAAAGAACAATAATGGAGGTCGTTAATGAAAAACAATGTGGAGGTCACTACCAAAAAAAATTACTGCGGGGTCATTTAAGATAATAATAACAAAATTTCTTCATGGGAAATAGCCCCACTGGAAAAATCTCATAGGGCCTCATAAAATCTTATAGAAAAAAACGTTTTTTTATGAGATTTTATGATGTTTTATGGTATCCTATGAAAAAGAAAAAATTAACTATCAAATATTTTATGATATTTTTATGAGTTGTCGTCAACTCATAGAACTATTGGTTATCTGTTATGAGATTTTTATGAGAATCTTGTATATTAGTAATTTAAATGAGTTTTATTAGGCTGAGCCAAAAGTAGAATTCCTATGAGATTTTATAATAAAAATTATTCTATGATTTTTTAATGAGAATCTCCTATTTTTAACCGACTTCAAAAAAAGGAGGAGGTTCTCAATTCGACTGTATTTTTTTTTTTATGTTTGTTACCTCAGCATTTCCGACTGGGTGAAGCGATTTTGATGATTCTTTTTTTATTTGAAAGCTGGTACTTCCCGAATGGTCAGGGGTAGAAAACTAAAGGATGAAACACTAACTTCTTGTTGGATAGCTCGATTTTGAAAATTATTTTTTTATTTGAAAGCCAGTGCTTTTCGTGTGGTTCCATTTTAATTTGAAGGAAATCGTTTACTTCTAAAGGCTTGAAAACTAAGTGATGAAATACTAACTTCTTATTGGATAGCTCGATTTTGATAATTCTTTTTTTATTTGAAAGCTAGTGCTTCTCGTGTGTTCCCATTTTAATTTGAGGAACATCTTGCACTTCTAAAGGGTTGAAAACTAAGGGATGAAATATTAACTTCTTATGGGATAGCTCGATTTTGATAATTCTTTTTTTATTAAAAGCTGGTGCTTTTCGTGGGGTCCAGTTTTAATTTGAGGGAAATCTTTCACTTCTAAGGGGTTGAAAACTAAGGGATGAAATATTAACTTCTTATTGGATAGCTCGATTTTGATAATTCTTTTTTTATTTGTAGAACACAACCTTAAATTAATCTCCTATCCATTTTAAAAAAAAAACTCCACTCATAAAGGGTTAAAAATTAGAAATGAAATAATATTATAAATTTTTTCTGGCCAACCCGATTTTGATAATTTTGTTTCTATTACGTACAACGTACCTTTAAATTGTTCACATTTCAATTTGAAGAAAAAAATCCACCCCTTAAGTATGAAAATAGGGGATGAAATAGTGACATTTAACCGAATTTTGATATTTTTTTTTTCTGTTGGAAAGAATAATCCACTTAGTTTTGTTATTACATTTACAAAGCAAAAAATTTCAACCCTTAAGGGCAAAAAGGGATGATGTAGTAACTTTTAATATTAAACGGCGCTGCCTCATATGAGCAGCGCGTTTGGAAGGTTAACCATTTTCAAGAAAATAAAATCAGTTATCAAACTTCAGATCACTTAAACACGAGAAATAAATAAATATTATAAAAAAATGAAAAACCGACTTCAAAATATATAAAAATTCTAAAACAAAAAATGCACTAAAAAGTAACAAAATAATGGCGTATTCTTGCAGTATCTACAACTTACAAATTATTAGGATGATACAATGTACAACTATTGTTATTTTTGGAGTTGGTGTCAGTCAAGAAAATAAATATTAATGGTAATTTGTAAAAAGGTTTAAAGGTCGCTAGATATTGTTACAGTTTGAGTATATTGTTTAAAAGTTCATTTGAAAAATAATTTTCATAAGGTATTCTCGTTTTTTCCTAAGTACCAATATAGTCGTATTTCCTTGGCTGACACCAACTCCAAAAATAACAATAGTTGTACATTGTATCATCCTAATAATTTGTAAGTTGTAGATACTGCAAGGATACGCCATTATTTTGTTACTTTTTAGTGCATTTTTTGTTTTAGAATTTTTATATATTTTGAAGTCGGTTTTTCATTTTTTTATAATATTTATTTATTTGTAATTCTAGTCAAAAAACAAAAATAAAGGGCCCACTATCGAACTTTACGTGGGGTCATAATCAAAAAATTACGTGGGGATCATTTTTATTAAAGTGCTATTATTGATCTTTCAAATATTCAAAACTATGATTTTTACAAAATTTCATTAAGATTTATTAAATAAATTTAAAAAATCAAACATTTTCATTTTCTCTGAAAAGTTACCGATTGACCGATGATTTTCCCAAATGCAAGGTTTTCATATGAAAATTCATCAATTAGAAAGTACAATGATATAATTATGTTTTAAAGATACATTTTAACTTAGACATTCTAAAAGATAGTTGTTGATTTAGTCCATGCCAGGAGGCAGAGGTTCACTCGGCAACGTGCCCGTGGGTTCAGCTTTAATATTAAGTTCCGATTCGGGGTCCCGACCCGTTAGCACATCCATGACCCACGACGGTAAATGAGCACGTTGTGTGTCGTTAAACGTTTGAATATGCTCCAACAGGGGCGTTCGTAGATCCGGACAAATGGTCAACGCCTCGGCCAACTGTGTCGCCGGTAACTGTAAAACCACCTGAAAACTTTGCGGTTTCGTTCGTTGACAACACTTAATGAAACCCTCCCAGACGACCTTTTGCTTCCAGACCTGCTTAAGAATCAATCGTTGAAGAATATTCATAACAAATCCTGACAGTCGTGGATAGAGCGATAACGATTGAATCACCGTTCGCATTAAAAGTGTCGGCAGTGGATTTTGTTCCATCAACTGTTGCATCACCACAGCTAACACTTCCTGAGTGTAAATCGATTTTTCACTAAAACATAACGACGTGGCCTTCATCGTGGTTTTTAGATCAGCTTTAGTCGGGTCAATCGTATGCAAGGCAATTAAAAGCTCTGCCGGTGTAATCGGACCTTCTGTATGTCCCGTTAATAACCGATTGAAAACTTCTTTTACCACCACCGGATTTAATTTAATCAACTTAGGCAAAGCTCCAATTATCTCTTTCTTATTCAGACCGTTTAAAACGGGAATCAAAAATCGAACATCGGAAACTCGAGTTTGATACAACTCACGAACTTTAGCGACCAGCACTGCACTGGGTGGTCCTTTATCGGTTAAAATATGAATGACTCTCGTTACCAAAGTTTCGGCCCCTTTAGGACAACTTTCGACCAATGCCAACAACTCAGATGAATCCATTCCCATGGCCCGAATTGGAGGCTCTAACAACCGTAAAATCATTCGTTTAATATCAGCAGAAGTTTGGATATAAACTCGCGAGAGTTCATGAATTAAAATTTCCTTGATCGGTAACAGGGCCAAGTACAAGTATAGACAAGCTTTACAAGCTTCATCGTTCCATGTCTCGACAAGTTTGGGTCGTCCGCGATCATCACCGAAAAGAATTGGAGGCGGCTGGGGTTGAGTCAAGAAGTTTAAGTAGACGATTGCTTGCTCTTCGATGACGCTTTTAAAGTCGTCACGATCGAATAGTTTTATTATATGATTGATTGCTTCGTCTCGAGCTAATTGATTTTCATGGGCGGTTAAATTAAGTAAAACGGTGATAAACGTCGATGATTTGGTGGGACGCCGATAGACGAGTTGGTGCAATAAATTCATGCCGATTCCCGCTCGAGTTTCATCGACACAAATCTGTTTTAACATCTCAACAGCTTCCTCAGTGATCAGTGGGGCTTCGTAAAAAATTTTCGATAGTAAAATGTCACGGTCTCGCACATCTTTCTCTAAATGCGACAGCAGAGCACATAGTAAATCGTTATAGCTTTGATCCGGCCGTTCTTCGCGTCGTAAAACCGTTGCCATTCGATTGAATCCTTGCATGAAACTATATTCCTCGTAAAGCCATGCCAAAGCGGTATCAACCTGTGATTTCATGTCGTTTAAAATAAAATTTAAGATCGTCTCTCGCACGTTAACGCCAAATGTTGACGCTAGAGTCGTAACGATTTTATTACGTAGTATATTAGCCCCGGCTCGGGACGCGGCCTGTTCTGATTTTAAAATTCTAGTCACTGACTTGACGAGCATTTCGTCTCGAATGTCTAAAGCTAACGGCTTGGTTACTTGGTCTAATCGAATCGTTTTAACTTTGACTTTCCGTACGGGTTTGTCGTCATCTTTATTTTTAACGATATTCTCTTTGGAGTCTTCAGGAATTTCACGGGGTTTGGAAGTTTTATCTTCTCGAGTGACTTTAGGTCGAGGTGTTTCTTTAGGTGGAGCAGCTCCACCTGGACCGACTCCAGCGTCATAAAATTGTGAAGCTAAGATCGATGCAAGATTTCGAATTTGAGCGTTGGTACCGGCATTGGTAATCGGTGAATAGTTGGTGTTAAAATGTGCAGGCATTACACTGGGAAGATTAGGCATTGTTGCAATTACGATTTGAATGACGGAGTCGATATTTAAATTGTCTATAATAAACTGTTCGTTTTTCTTCACAGGATCGCTTTCATCGGTTGTATCAACGACTACATCAGGTTCAAGTCGAGCTCGTTTCGCAGAAGGTTGTACGACAGGTTCTGCATAACGCTTTAATATCTTCTTACGAGTTTGCTCGTCAATTTTTGGGATTGCTCGATTGATTTCTTGACTACTACATCCTAGTTCTGTTAAGAGAGATGTTAACGCTGGTTGTGAATCTAACGAACATGGGTTTTTTAATAGATTTAGTAGTTGAAGTTTTAAATGTTTCTTCACGGAATTGACTTGAGATGGTGTTAGAGTTGGTGGTAAATTTGAATGGACTGCTTCCAAAGCAGCAATAACCCGTTGCATAAATTCAGGTCGTGATTTCGCAATAGTGCATAGGGCTCCCATACACGCCATTAAATTCACACTGCTGATATGAGGCGAATTGTGGAATTTTACTAATAAAGTAAAAATATGACTAAAACAAAAAATAATTAATATCTAGCATTTATTTGAAATTTTAAGAGGGTATTCTGGCCTAGAAATTTGAAAAAATCGAATATCTTTTCTTTGATATTTGCATAGCTTAAATCTTTAAGAATATGTCCTTAAGAGGATTTTTCAAAATTTTAATAATTTTTGAAGCAATGGTTGTTTAAAAAAATGGAAGTATTAACAAAACAACAAAACTACTTTTTTCGAAACGTTGGCCATGATCTCTCAAGTTCTACTGAGCCAATTTGCTTGAAATTGTGGTGTGAGCTTTCTAAATACGTCGGCAAACTTTTGTGGATGACGGGCCATTTTTAAAAATTATAACCGGGCCGTATCATATGTTTTGTCGGTACGTGACGTTTTGGCGCCGGACGTTTTGACGTAGGATGTTTTCCCGCGAAGGGTTTCCCTCCATTGTACCCGGGTCCTAAGTCTATGCGGGGGTGGTTTATTTGTATCAACTTTCAGTTTCCTATTTAAAACTTTAGTGGTTCAATGGCGCCAAAACGTCCAGCTTCGATGTTTTGTTCATTTAATGTTACAAGTATCTATATAGTTTCAATAGTTTTTTTTTAAATCAAAATAAAATATAAATGAAAGCTAATAAACAAAAATAAAAAACGATATTTAAAAAAATAACAAAACTATACAGATACCATTCAGTTCAACAGAAAGTGCATAAGAACACAATTTATTTTATTTTAATCATCATAACATTGAATACTAGTAACATCAAATGAACAAAACAACGAAGTAGGAGGTTTTGGCGCCGCCGTTTTGTATCTTGAAAAAAATACAATAATGGCGGGCGTTGAATTGTTATTTGATTATTGTAACGGTTGTAACTATAATTATAACTAGTACCGTATTATAAGTTTTACTTAATAGTAATAATTTAATACAGCGATTCTCAACCTGTGGGGTGCGCCTCCCTTGGGGGGCGCAGCGTTATAACAAGGGGGGCGCGAGTATATTTAAAAACAAAATTAAAACTTTGTTGAAGATTAATTAAAAGAAATTGTATAATTAAAAACTTTATATATATATACATATATAATTACTTAAAATTAGAAAAATGTAAATATACGAATATCGGGGGGGGGGATATTTACATTGGTAAACTGGGTCGCAATAACAGAAAGGTTGAGAAGCGCTGATATAATATAATAAAGTAAAATTCAAATTAATAATAAATTTTTAAAAACTGCTAAATGAAAATTAAAGAAAGCTACTAAAAATATTTTGCTTATTATAATTTTTCGCTAATAATTGCGCAGAAATATAAAGAAACATTTTCCTGCATGGCGGGCCGCATGATTTTTTTACAACGAGCCGCATGCGGCCCGCTTGTTATCGACTCCTGCTCTATTGCTCTAACTAAAACTATAATAAAATTTCAATTATTACTATTTTTAAAAAAATTCGAAAAATTCATAATAGGTAGAAAAATTGTTTTTTTTAGGCAGTCGCCATTTTGTGAAAAAAAATTATTTTAACTTTTCCGTAGTTCTAGACATTGCGACATTACTCTAGACTCTAGATTAATATTTTTTTTTTGTTTTGTTTCAAATTGTTAGGAGGGTTGGAATCGTGGGTATGGTCACGTGCCAATTTTTTGAGACCCTCCACTTCATCAGCTGTTAATTTTTTGAATTTTTAACTTTTTTAATTTTTTTCTGGGTTCTTGTAATGTTAATAAATAACTTATGAAAAAATTTTTAGTAAATATATTGATGGATTTTTTTTACGGCACTTCAAAAATGATCTGAAATTCATGCTTCTATACCAGAATACCCCCGTAATTTAATTTACTTAGCCTCTTCTTCAAGTTTTCGTCGACGTGCAAATTTAAGCGTCAACGGTACGTCGTCCAAAGAAAACTCTTTGTCTTTTCGTGGAAGTAACGGTTCTGAATAAGTTTGTAAAAGAACAACACCTTCCAAGAACTTAACGGAATGTGTTCGAATTCCATCGTTATCACTGTCGATCATATTCAAAATTTCTACCTAAAATCATCATGAATCAGTCTTCTGATTTTTTTTTTGCATGAATAAAAGTACTTTAATATTAGAAAAGCGAACCCAGACTTGTTCCATTGCATCGGTAACTTGTGGAGCCTTGGCGAACCAATTTAACATGTTGCGATAGATTGAATTGGCCGCTTGAATCACCCGTTTTTGGACTTGGATCACATCATCGCACAAGAGCATATGCAGATTGGGCATAACCAAATTAAAGACATTCTCGTTAATTTTACTAAAATTGAAATATAAATATATAAACCGAGTTAAGAATTAGTATTTGGCGAATTACCAGGCTTCTTCGATGAATCCCACCAACCACTTTCGCACATCGCCATTGCGATCGGTCGTGAATGCAAGAATGTCCGGCAATATCTTCAACAACAACGACGGCGTCTTGTTCAGCACGACCTCCTGGACTTTATACAAAAGATTGAGTTTTTCAGATGTGTTCGATAATAGAGCGGCATTATTGATCCATTCGGTTATCTGGAAAATTAAATTTTCCCGCTTAGTCCTGTGTATAGTGGAGATAACCTCATTTGCTCGTTTACCCTATCATTGTCGGAATTATTGTTTCCGTAAAACATTTTGTGTGGGTGCGTGTTTCACGGATTTGATCGATTCATTTGTTGCCAAATCTAAGGGGCGCAGCCTCGAGATAATTAGCTAAATTATCGTAAATAGTTGATTAAATCTACAAAATATTGCAGAATGAATCTCTGACAATCCTAAATGTCAATTAGTAACATTTGAGAAAATTACTATTACAGTTAGTACCACTGATTATATATTTAACGAAATTCATACGAGACTAAACGAAAATCAACGGAAATGTTGCGGAAAATTTAAAAACTATTGTATCTATTTAAAGATAAATAAATCTTTTTTTTTAATTAAATATTATATTTTTTTCATCATTTAGGTATTTTTTAAAAGCTTAATGTTTTTTTGATGGGATTGTTTGAAGTGGGATTTCTTGGTTGTACTGGGAAATCAGGCCACGTCGTTGATGGCCACACGCGGCCATTAGTATATGAATGGCAGCCTCCACTGTTTTTTGAATATCATATTCCGTTCCAATTTTTGGATTGACCTCAACCAGATCAAATGCATTGAGACGTCCCGTTCTATGAATTTGTTCGACTGCAGAAATTCCTTCACGTAATGTGAGTCCTCCGCGAACAGCCGTACCGGTGCTGGGTGCCTCCAGAGAGTCCAATGAATCAATGTCAAAACTAACGTGAATCGAACGAGTTCCCTTGGGATCGATTTTATTGAGAGCTAGTTGTACGACTGTTGTGATTCCCAGATGCTCAATATCCTCCATAGCAAACGCAGTAATTCCAAATTTATCGATCAACAATCGTTCGTACGAATCAACAGAACGTAGTCCGATATAAGCGACGTTTCGCAAGGACAATAACGGCTTTTGCCAATCCATTCCTGGTAAATATGGCCAGTAATCAGACAGTTCTCGAACCAACAAACCCAGAGACATCCCATGAATATTTCCGGAGGGTGATGTATAGTTAGTATTTAAATCGGCATGAGCATCGATCCAAATAACCGAGATATCGTCTCCCTTAACATTAACGTGGCCATCAACAGTTCCAACTCCAACGGTATGATCGCCACCAAGTGTCACACATAACTTATTCTGTTTAATGACATTCTGAACTTGTTGGGACACCAACCTCATACATGAAGCCACATGATTTAAATGCTGCATATTTTTTACTTCATTCAAATTCTTTTCCGGTTCATACTTTAAGTCTCCCAGATCTACAACTTCTAAGCCCTCTAAATCGAAAAAAATATCAGTTAAAGATCTCCTTTTAAATCGTAAGACATACCAATAGTTTTCAAAGATTTAATCAAACCATGGTCCCGAATCACTTTTGGACCACTCTCAACTCCTGGTCGCATTTGCCCCTTTTCAAACGGCACCCCCAAAATGCTGACATTCTTATGATAAGATCTTGATAAATGCACTTTAAGACTTGACACAGTATTCCGAAACATTTCGACTGACAAAAAATGCCAAATCGAAAAATACTACGCAAAATTAATGATAACCTTTGATTGACTGATAACCCTATTCATAGATATGGATTAAAATAGATAAAATTTGACATTTGAGTATATAAATTTTATTTTTATAATTTACATAGGAAATTAGTTAGGACCTAACATTTTCTCGGGTCGGACCCATTCATTGAATTGTGCCTCGGTTAAATATCCAAGTTTGAGTGCGGCCTCCTTTAGGGTAGTTCCCTCCTTGTGAGCAGTTTTTGCAATTTTGGCCGCTTTGTCGTAGCCGATATGAGGATTTAATGCCGTGACCAACATTAAACTTTCCTTTACGATATTAGCAATGCGTTCCTCGTTGGCGACGATTCCATCGACGCAGTGTTCCGTGAATGATTTACAACTATCTCCGATCAATCTAATCGATTGCAAAACATTGGCAACCATCACCGGTTTGAACACGTTCAGCTCAAAGTGTCCGTTCGAGCCTCCGACTGTAACAGCGACATGATTTCCCATGACCTGAGCCGCGACCATTGTAATCGCCTCGCATTGCGTTGGATTGACTTTTCCTGGCATTATAGAACTGCCCGGTTCGTTTTCCGGTAGTGATAATTCACCGAGGCCACAACGTGGTCCCGAGCCTAAAAATCGAATATCATTGGCAATTTTCATCAGCGACGCAGCCAACACGTTCAAAGCCCCTGAGACCTCGACGAGAGCATCGTGACAGGCCAACGCCTCGAATTTGTTCGGGGCTGTTTTGAATGGAAGGCCGGTGAGCTTGGAGATTTGGTCGGCGCATTTTTCGGCGAAGCCGATTCGAGTGTTCAGTCCCGTGCCTACGGCCGTGCCGCCAATTGCAAGGAAATAGAGACGTGGAAGTGTCGCGTTGATGCGATCGATTCCGAATGCGATTTGTTGACGATAGCCGCCGAATTCCTGACCCAATGTCAACGGAGTCGCATCCTGTGTATGAGTTCTAAACAAAAAATTATAGTAGAAGATCCCAACCTACCTCGACCTTCACCGAGATGATAATAGAATGAAACCTATTTTATCATGAATTTAGTATATTATGAAATATATTAAACATGGGTTGGCTAAAAAAATCCGGGGCACACTATTTTTAATTATTTTTTAAAAAAATGATTTTTAATAAAATATTTCAACATAATATACAAATTTTTTTTCCACATCACAGGCGACTGCGATGTTGTGTCCTTTATTGTTACACAGTATACTTACCTCGGATCTCTCTGTCACACATTTCCACGCGTATTAAAATGTGTAAATCTGTAAAAGTCGCTAACCCCTAATAGAATGACCGATTTTTTATAGACAAACCTATATCAACGTGTTCGCAATAAAACAGCGCTTATGATGATATAAATTTTTTTCTATTATATCTTGATGTTGCAATATTTTATTAAAAATAATTATTTTTTAAAAAATAATTAAAAATAGTCTGCCCCGGATTTTTTTAGCCAACCCATGTTTAATATATTTCTTAATATACTAAATTCATGATAAAATAAGTTTCAATCTATTATCATCTCGGTGAAGGTCGAAATAAGTTCGGATTTTAGACTATTAAAATAAAAATTCTTGACAAATCCTTAAATGAGAGTGAGAGAATGCTCAAGAGATGTTATGACTGTAATAAAAAAGAGACGATAATTGCTAAATTTCAAAAATAATTGTTGAATTTCATGCACATCGCTTGTTTAGATTCTATTTACCGTTGTGATTATTGCAATACTGATAACAACATTTATTAGGTATTGAAAGTTGTTCAAATGCATTAATTTAAATTTTCTCAACTTGAAAATTCTTTATTTTCACATCGCGTTGATAAATACTAATAAATTATGAATCGCACAACTTTGTGTCGTTCAATTTTAACTTCTTCAAGTGCTATTACGCATTGAGATGATCATTTTGGAAAAATTGAGAATTATATTATATTATTATATAAATAAATAAAATGATAGAGGTCTGTCGTTGTGCGCTAATAACTCAAAAATTACTGCATAAATTTTTATCATTTTTTGTTTGTTTTACTTCTTAGATACTTGGCTCTTATCTAAAAAAAGAATTAACACGATATCTACATTTAATATAAAGCTACTGAAGTTTTAAGAAATATAAATAACTAGCTAATACCCGCGACGTCGTCTGCGTAGGTTATTATGTTAAGACAAAAGGAAAAACATTTAAAAAAATGAAAGCAAAAATATATTTAAAATAACTGGAAAGAATATAGCGAGAACATTTTTAACTATATGCCAAAAAAATGCTCTTTCAGAATCCGCTATTGCTCCAAGTGTATAGTTATTAGTTAATCAATAATTAATTTTTCAAAAATTTGTAAATTTAAAAATAAAAAAAAATATATAATCCAAAATAATCCCTGTTTTAATTTTTTTCAAAAAATTCTTCCTTAAATACTCTTTCCGGATCCGCAATTGCTCCAGGTGTATAGTTAATTAGTAATTCAATTTTTAAACTATTCATGTTCGTAAGATCCAACGGCAGTCGATGACGTCATAGTACATCAATATATGTCGAAATATGTAGTTAAAATAATTAATTATTAAAAATATTGCATACATTTGATCAATTATTTGCGTAATGAAAAGAGCAGATAGAGAGCTTTAAAAAAAAACAAAAAACCTTCAATTAAAAATTATTACAACTTTGGATTTTATAGCAATTTTATTCATGCGTTAAAATTTTTTAAAAAAATTTAATTCTTTATTAACTATACACATGGAGCAATTGCGGATCTGGAAAGAGCATTTAAGGAGCAATTAAAAAAAAAACTTAAACTTACAGCAAGTTTAATTTTTAGTTTGCAAATTTCTGAAAAATTAAATATTAATTAATTAATAACTATACATTATTTAATTAATATTTAATTACAAGTTTAATTAAAAAAAAAATGTTTCTCGCTAACTTAGTACAATATAAAAAATGCTAAATGAGAATTTAATGAAAAGCTACAAAAAATATTTTAAAAACTGGTAAACAAATAGAATTCAAAAAATCTTTATTAATCTAATATCTCGCTGAACTGCATTAAGTCTACGCTAAAATATGAAATAATCTGTAGGCAGTGGAAGGAGAAACTTATTCTCTCCAGCCCATGCGCATTAGATCGTTTGCCCCACTCTATCAAAGCGACGAAAAATCCACCGCTTAACGCGTTTTGCTTGTAAAAATCGCACTTTTTAAAACTTTAATTACGTTGCTTTTAATGAAGATATCGTGATAATTCTTTTTTTAGATAAGGACCAATTATATAAAAAGTAAAACAAAAATAAAATTGACTGAAATCTATCCAGTATTTTTTGAGTTAAAAGCGAACATTGGGAAACAGCTATCATTTTATTTATATAGAAGATAGAAGCACGCAATTTTGAATTTTCATTGTCGGCTTTTTAAATTCACATTAACAGTGTTGTATTCATTGTTATGTTTTTTACCGTTAATATGAATTTCGTTAAAAAAGTTGTTCTGAGTACTAAAAAAAAGTTTAAAGCTCACGTGAACGAAGTCGCGGGTACAGCTATTACTAATATATTTTTACCCAACATATGTACTATTTATGTATTTAAATAATAGTTGATGCTATTAGATTGGTGTTCTTAAGTTATTTAGTTAAGGAAATAGCAATGTATATACAAATAAATTTAGTATAATTATTTCTTTTAGAATTGATCAATTTTTCTAAAACATTCGCTCAACTGAAGAAGTTAAAATTCAGTAACTAAACGTTGAGCATTATATTATATAGTTAATGTTTTACTTAATTATTCATTCATCTACTTCCCTACTTATATATTTATCTTATATAATTATATCTATATAAAATAAAAATTTTATTTATCTCGTCTAATCAGTAAAAAATGTTTTCCTTTTTTGATATTCTAGGAGATTATAACTCAAGCAGATTAGCCAAAACCTCAAAGACTATATTCTAAAAATAGGATTTTTTAAAAACCACAAAGTTGTGATAAGGAACTTTCCTTGTCTCGTTTTAAAAATGAATGTAATTTTACCGTCCAATTTTGATGATTTTCGCAAAGGCTTTTTCTTTGGCCAGAAGTGCATCGTGTAATTGCTTCAGGGCTGGCAAGAGTCGACAATTCAATTCCATGGCAACCGCAACATGCATAGCTGTTGGAAATGTGTCGTTGCTACTTTGACTCTTATTGACGTGGTCATTTGGATGCACCGGGTCTTTCGAGCCCAATTTGCCTCCCAAAATTTCAATAGCCCGATTACTAATCACCTCGTTCGTGTTCATATTGGTCTGTGTGCCCGAACCCGTTTGCCAAATCACCAATGGAAAGTGATCCTTGTACAACTTCCCCGAAATGACTTCATCGCACGCTGTACTAATCGCATCTGAGATCTTCGGATCGAGACCATAGTCCTTATTAACAATAGCCGCAGCCTTTTTTAAGATTCCCATACCAATAATGACGGGCAACTAAAAATAGGTCTATTAGATACGAATTAAGATCATTTTTTATTAGGTCTTACGGGCATTCTTTCCGGCTCGCCTCCAATCGCAAAATTAATCGTAGATCGTACTGTTTGAGCCCCATAATATTTATCATTGGGAACTTGTAATTCACCAAAAGTGTCGGCTTCAACACGAAATCCTGCAGTCTATAAAAAAACAGTTTAAATATTTTATAACATCTTACATAACCGTTACATATTAACTGTGCGAGTTGATAACTGAATGACTTTATGACGTAATAAATTTTGTCGTAGGACCATAGAAGTGGAACGCGATATATTAAATAATTTCACCGACATTATTAATTATTTAAATAAATAACTTGCTTTTAAAAATAAATTCCGAATCACGAACCGCACGAACCTACGATTGACAACTGCGGTAATGTCGTGTTCTGTTTTATCAAATACCGATTTTAAAAATTGACATTTAATGAATTTAATTAAAAATATTTTAAATTTAATTTTCATCAATTTAAAAAAGGAAATGATTTTTTTTAACTACAGGATAAATTTTATAGGATAACGTACCTCCATTGCCCCGGGCCTTGAGTCATTTGCTTCACTTTCGTCGGACATCTTTTAACACGTTATTTACTAGTACTGGAATTAAAGTAAATAATATGTAAAGATCAAGTTTTTTTTATTTATATTTTGGCCTCTGATAAGGCCTCGACAACTCGTTTAGTTTCTATGTAATAAAATTTATTAACAGCAGTGGGGATAAATGGATACTTCCAGTTGATTCATCCATAAACCTTTCACTTTTACTTATACATTCGTTCGTTTAATTTTTAAAAGAAAGAGGATTTATTAAGAAAAAATAATTATTCAAATAAATACGTTTTACTTCTTTGGAAATATAATGTTTTTTTTTCTTATATATAATTTATTTAGTAGACTAACTAGGATTAAATTGAAATAAGTCTAACGATAAATCTAAGCTTAACGGATGCGATTCTAATTCGCCTCCGGTTAAATTATGTAATCGTTCATTGACGAGCTGATCAACGCTGATCATTTCCTCCGATTGATTTGTATCGTTTAATATCACCGGTCCCGCATCATCTTCGTGTAAAATCAAATTAACATTTTCATTCGGATTAATCAGGGACTCGTCCAACATTTGGTTGGTTGTCTGATCAATTTTAGCAAGTTGCGCTTTTTTCAGGAGCATCGTTTTGAAGTCGTCGGGGAAAAGAGTTGATTCGTCAATGGAATATTTTCCGGGAGGAATTCGTAAGAGCACAGCTAGGTTATCATCGACTTCATATTGTTGATCGGTTGAATTGGGTGGTTTTAATATATCGGAACAGACACCTCGAAGTTTTGAAACCATCGACGAAAATTCGTTTAATAATGTGACAACTTTTCCACCTTGTGGGGCAGGTCGAGCTTGTTTCAAAGCCAGCTCCCATAACGAAACCGATTTTTTGCGATAAGGAATTGGACCGTGATCGGGAAAAAGCCGGATGTGTCGCTCCATTTTCGCGTATCCCAAATAAACCTTTTTACACGTAGGACATCGGAATTGTGAGGCAACATTTCGTTTTTGTATTGGTAGTCCGTTGAAAGATTCCGATTTAACGGGACTTGGTGCTTCTTCTGTGGTAATGGGTGAATCCGTTTTTGTCTCGATTTGATCGTTTTCGATGTTAGTTTTTATGGGGAAATGTTTGTGACGTGGAGGTTTTGTGACACGACCCGATCGAGTTCGTATGGCTTTAAGTACAGGCGTTGGAGATGGTTCTCGTGATTTTTCGGCACCTTTTTTAGGTCGGCCACGTTTAATTGGACGACCTCGTCGTGGTGTTTGGAGATCTACGTCCTCGGGAAAGACAGTACGATATATAACTCGAGTTTGGGTCTCAGGATTACTGATTATATTAACGGAACATCCGTTCAATTGATTCAATTGCGTTTCCTTGATGATTTGTTGACTTTGTAACGTTGATTGAATCTCGTTTAATTGTTCACTGTTAATCGGATGAACACTAGAAAAAAAATCTTGTTACAAATTTTTACTTATTGAAATTATTTATTACCTTTTTAAAACTCCGTCATGTTGCACTAGCTGAATCGGATTTTCAGTCGACCCCAAAGGTTTATCATTGTCAAACGATAAATTTTTCAAGATTTCCAATGCTATCGTTGGTAGAGAATCGACATTTTTACACGCACTGGTAAGTTTTTCGTCAACTTCCAAGTGGATGCCGAGTTCGGCGGCTTGTTCTGACGTTAACTTGATTATCGGCGTATCATGTTTTTCAGACTAAAATTGGAAAATGCACAACTTACAAATTGGTTGTAGAAAAATATGGATATAAACCTGTATGGTGTTGATGAAGTCACTTCCACGTTCTAAATGGGGCTTGATGTTGATTTGCAAATCGTCACATGTTACACCGACCAAGGCCTGTTGGAGCAGATCGACTTCCGCGACTGATTTGACGAGAATCATTTGTTGCGACATGGAAATTACTTTATTTCGGCACAAATAACTTTACATAGAATGCGTTCAAGTGCATTATTCGACATTAAATGGGCGATATTTTAATGAAACGATCGTCGAAAATGTTTCATTTTATATTGTGGACATCATGTTCAATCATGTTATTGCACTTTTAGAAAATGACATGAAGCGCGTTGCAAATGGAAGAATTCAGTGTGAAATTATCAATGGGTGTTTGTACTACTGCGTAGTACTACGTGCTCGTGGTTGTATTATACAGTCTATTACATTTTAACGGTATGTTATACGTACAATGTTATCTTCGTACGTGTAGTATGATTATTGTACGAGATTTTCCGTTAAAATGTATGGGATTGTATTTTACAGTAGTACTAGGACCCCTAATAATTGTACAGTTATGCAATCATATATACATAAATGTTGGCATGAAACTAGTTTTCTTGATTTAAATTTTTAAATTGTAAAAAAATGGAATTAACATAAAATGTTGTTGTAATTTTTTTCCATAGTTTCAATTAAAAAGTTTTAATTTGTACTTAAAGCCTTTATAACTGAAAAATAACTCAGTTTTATATGATTTAAAAGATCAGAATTAAGGACTAAAATGATTCACGACTGAACTAAAATATAATTTTTAAATCCTTAAAAATATGAATTTTAAAGCAGTTTAAATGAAAGTTTTGATTATAAAATTCGAGCAACAGATTTTAACGTTGATTTATTTAGTTTTTCAACTGAAAAATAGTTTTAAATGGATTAGGAGGACATAAAGAAGGACCGAGGAAAATCATTGTTGAATGTTATTGTTATATTACCATTTTTTTTCTTTTATATTTATTTTCTATAAGTCTCATAACCATTGCGTTTAAAATATTAAAGCATTAAAATCAGATAATATTTACATCATACATAAATTCATTTTTTCTTTTAAATTAAAAACATTTCCCAACTATTATATATTCATATTATGTTCGGGTAAAAACAAGCAATCAAAGGTATTATATACTTGTGCATTTGCTTTTCGTTGCTTAATCTCTTCTCTAATCAATACAAAATATTTTCATTAATTTGATTTACGTGGAAAGACTAGATCTATAAATCGTTTTTAAACCCGTCCGTTTTTAGTCATTAATTTTAATCGAATCATTTATTATATTTGGCAACTTGAAACAAGCGTAAATATTTAAAAGGTAAGCATAATAATGACGTCACATTTATTCGCCTCCAATTGTTGGATAGAAAAAATATTTTGAAACTGGATAAGAGATAAAATAAAAAATAAACATTTTTTTATATGTGACATCTTTTTGGAATTTTTCTTTTGACTATTTGATGTTCTTTTCAAAAAATCTTTCTCTACTCTAAAACGTGTCGTTAACTTCTTCTTTTAATCACTTGAATGAATTAAATTAAAAAATTGGCAGTATTCGATTTTTTGAATTTTCTTAGTGTCTATCTATATTAAGATTGATTTAATTTTGTTCTTATGATATTGACAATCGAAATACACTTGAACATATGATTAAAATGAGATAAATTTAAATGGGAATTCGGAGTTTTGAGTTCATAAAATCTTTTGATTATTGGTGAAGATTTATCTCATTTTTTTTCGAATTGTTCATTTCAAAAATGCAATGATTTCAGATTCATGAGCATGTAAGAACAACAGAATCGAATCAAGTGGAAATTTTGTTCATGTTAATATTTTCATTGCATTTTCCTGAATATTTATACATAACAACATTATAAAATATTTTTTTTCGTCACAAAGATTATATTTAAATGAAATTGGATCATTTTCTTTTAATTTTTTATATATTTTATAGGTTTTTTTAAACTTGCTTTTTTCTTTGAGCGTGATTTGATGCAAAATCTGGCTAAAAACCTGTTTTTTTTTAATTATATATTTTAATAAATTTATGAAATATCGTGCGCTCAACGGTAGGTGTGCTGCATGTTATTTGGTCCCTTGGCACGGTCCCACGCAAATTTTCTATTTTTTTAAAATCTTTATTTTATAGTATATATTTTATTTCCTTTTTTTTTAATATCTCATTTTCTTATATATTCAAAGTCACTTTATATAAGTTTCTTAAAAACATATTAGCTATAATTTTTTTAATAATAATATTCTATAGATATTTTATTGAATTGTATACTTTTTAAATCGAAACATTAATTTTTAATTCCTAGCTATTTTTTTTTCTGATTAATTTTCTCTTGATTCTATTTAGTCGATTTTCTATTCGGGGAAAATCCATTTAAATTCCCAATTTAAAGGATTTACAAATTTTCTCATAAAAAAGTGAACTTTGTAATTGTTCGTGTATTATACGAAATTTAATTAATAAATTGGTATTTATCGATTTTTCTCTCGTCGTTCTTTCGGGAAAGCCATTACGTTATATTTAATATTATTATTAAGTTTACTATGGAAAATTAGGGATCAGGGGGCAGGAAGAGAGCAATGCATGAGTTTCTTTTTTCATCGTTAAATCTAATATATATTACATTTTTTTTTTTTGGAACAGAAAACATTTCTTATATTTGATATTTTTGCTAAATTTTTTTCTACATTAAAAATTTTTATTGTTACTAATGGAGGGGTATTTTTATTTTTTTAATTAAGAGGCTTAAAGACTTGCTTTTTGTTTTTAAGAAGAGTCAAATAGATAAAAATTTGGCTAATAATTATGGAAACTACCAGAAAATTTGGCAACTTGTCGTTGTATTCAACTGAATTCACAGGAAGTTTTTTAGGAAGGAGATTTCGTTGATTATTATAATAATTTTTTTTTTGCTTTGTGATCTTCAAGACATCAATTCGATGATGGTTTCATTGTATTTTTTTGCGATATGTTTATTGTTTCGATTTAATTAATTTGTACAAGGTGTCCTCCTTTATAAAAGATTTAACGGACGAATGGGGCGGAGGGGAGCTGGGGGTGGTAGTTTAGGTAGACTTTTAAACTAGATGGTGTTACAAAGTAGAAGGAAAGATGCAATTTCAAAACGCAATCATTTTTATTGTTCTAACTAATACCTTGATTGTAGCGCATCGGATAATGTCTGCCCCCACTCACTGGTCTAACCAAAATAATTACTCAATTTTAAAAAAATCAAAACTTATAACTTAATTTGGCAAACAAACATCTATCTAGTCTATACAATGGGGATATTACACGAGGCTAACAAAATATAAAATTACTAGATTCGATATTGAGGGTTTTAAATTACGTTTACACCCACCGTGTTTATAGGAACACCTTGTACATTTGGAAGTAAGGAAAGGGGCAGTGATATTTTATTTTTCGCTCGTTGTAAACCAAATAAATTCGGTTTTGATTGAATTTTTCAAGTCATTGAGCCTCTTAAGCAATAAACTCATCAAACTGAAATAGAATCATTTTTTTTACATGTAATACAATTTTGGTTTTGAACAGAAATAATTTTTTTTTGTCATCAAAAATGTCAATCAACCGCACCATGCATTATACATATTTTGTGTCTCAATTTTTCATGTTTTTAGCACACGTCATGTTGTAATTTGTATAATATTCAGTCAAAATTTGTTTTTTCGGTTTATTATAACAGTTTTTAGCACACTTTTACTTATCATATAAGTATATTTATTCGCACAAATTTTATTTAATTTTTTTTTTAGAAACTTTCAACGTGAAAAATAAATATATAAAATACCTCGACTTATGTTTATCATGAAATAATTTTTTTAAATACTTGTTAGTATAATATACTATCTTTTGAAATTTTTTTTTCTTAGTTCTAGCCTAAGTTTTTTTATTTTATTTTATTTTACAGTTTTCGTTGATGAAACAATGTTTTTTTTTTCTGGGAAATGAGCCGCCCTTTTTTCATTAAAGTTTTTTTTTTTTTTTTTTTGGTATGTTTATTTGATGACGTAGTGACAAACGATCGTGTGTTGGGTGATGATGGTGAGTTGTTGGTCGTAGGGCAGCGGGTTTTGTTGTTAAATGACGGACTCCTTGTTGCGTTCTTCGTCCAGGCTGCTGGTGGAGCCGCCACTGCCACAAATCTGCATCTCGATGTCGGCGATGCGGCTCTCGAGATCCCACTGCTGGTTGTGCAATTTGAGGCTCATTGCCGCGTTCTCCGTCTCGACGACGTGCAGCTTCTGCTGCAGCCGCTTGATCTCGGCCTCGAGGGCCTCGTGCGAGCCAAGAAGCAGCGGCGTCGCGCCCTCCGACAGCCCCGTGACGCTGTTGCACCGCATTGCGGCGGCGGCCCGCAGCCGCTGCTGTTGCAACGAGGCACTGCTCGCGATGCTGACTGTCGGACTATGATCGCCCATGGCCGTCGTCGTCGTCCCGATGCCGGAGGCAGCATGCAGCAATCGACTGGGACTTTCCGCTGGAGAGAATAGAGATTGTTGACTGTATGGAGGTGGTGCCAATGGCGAGACCCACATTTCCTCGAGCGGGATGCGACCCCGAGATTCGACGAGTCCCGGTGTCGACTGGCTGCGTCCCATGGCCGCTGTGAACACCACAGCCCACCGTCAAGCTTCAGGGTGTGCGAGCTCGAGGATTGGGGCTGTTTGCTGGGAGCAACTCCACAACCAAAGCCATGCACAATGCTAACTAACTAACTGCATTTTCAACCACTATTAATCCCTTGACTTCAACGTTTGCATTGCATAGGCAACCCATTTCATAACATAACTGTATGTCGGATTGCCTACACATCAGCATGCATCTAACAAGTTCGAACGAGCATCCAGTTTTGAAGAGGATTTTGATTTAATTTAAGTATTTGAAATTCTGAATTTACAATGGTACTACCAAAAGCTCGAACGCTTTCATAAAGTCTTCGCTTTTAAATCCAATTCGAAAACTGAATTTCGAAGAAGCATTTCATATAAGTGTTGGTTTAAAAGTATGCAAAATTCTGATTTTAATTTTTTAATTAGCTACATTTTAATGTAGTTTGGTTTATTTTCAAATCCTGAGATATGAATTTGAATGCCCGAACAAATCTGGTATAATTTAAAACAAGAAAAATACAAGAATGAAATGAATTGAATAATGTTATTCATATTATTTATTTTATATAATATATCCTTTGTAGTAGATTTTCTCGAATCAAAACCAATTCAATTATTGCGTTTGTGAAGTCAAAGAATTAATTTCACTGCAAAACTCGACTGGGTAAAACGATAACAGAAAAAGTGAGTGAGAGAGAACGGAAAATCGAGAAATGAAAGAAACGTAGAAGCAGCAAAGAAATTACTTTTGATGATTTTGGCTTTGATGTGAACGTTTGTTACACGGCCAAACGTTCTTCTAAATTATGTTATTTAAATATGGGTATACCAAGTGTCCTACTAATATACGTATGTTCATCCCCATGAAACCCCAATTTGTAAAAAATAAAAATGAAAATGAAAAGGCTTTTTTAAATAAACCCATTGTCAGTTAAAATTTTTATGCTTGGATATTTTAAAGGAAATTTTTTTGTACTTAAACTTCTTTTAACCGTAAATATGAAAAAAAAATTGCAGTTATTAAAATGGATGAGCATACATAAATATATGGTGGGACATCCCGTATATGGATTTGTCGAGTATAAAACATAAACACATGGATATGTGTAAAGGATACCTTTTTCGAGCGGTGCTCGTTTATATTTTTCCAAACGTTTAACGGCAATCGCCTCGAGGCGCACCCGCGCCGCCGGATATTCCTTTAGGACGTCCCACATGTCCTTTTTGCTTAGCACAAACAAATCACTGTAGCCCACTGATCTCACACTAGCCGTGCGTCGATTCCCTAAAATCAAATTCAATCAAAATATCGAATCAAACCTTACCCAAACAAATCAAATATAAAATCAACGACGGGTGCATCTATTGATAAAAAAACGCTTCGACTCAAATGCGATTCATTCAATGAAACAATTTTTTTTAAATCGATTAGTTTAACTTTAGTTTTTTTAATTAGTTCCAAGTCCAAATATTTTTTTTTTAGAGTCTCATCAAAAATAAGCCGTAAAAGTGGCTTTATTTACCCACGTTGAAGCTTTGAAATAAATACGGTTTAAAAGCCGTATTCTTATCAAGTCAACGATAAGAAAAAATCCCATTAAAACTCTCATCGTCGATAAGAGGTTTAACTCTCGAAGATCAAAGATGCTTTTTCAAGTTTTAAAAGATGGAAATTTTTTTTTTATAAAAAAAAAATATTTGGCTATATTTAATTTTTTTTTTACGTTTAACGGGAAAATTCACAAATAGTTTTAAATATTAACTTGAGAGGGTGATTAAATATTCGGATGATGAAGTCAAAGGGAAATTGAATCACAGAACGCATTAATGGCTCTAATATAATTTACGTGATTACCTCTCTGTAATTTGGATAAAAGTCTCGCATACAAAGACGAAGTTCGTTTCTTCCATAACGACATCGTTAAAAAGCAGGTTTCAGTTTTCTCCAGGCAAAATTAATAATGAGACACAACCATAATATGTTTGGTTAAACAACGTGAAATCTATAATTAAATTGTGTGCTAATTTTTCATCCCCTATTGGTATTTGAAGGGCGTCAAATACAAGCCTTTGTAATATCATAATATGTACTAGCGATATACATACAAGTGGGAACTTGTAGTTGTCAGATAGTTTGTGGTGTAACAGGTGTTTGTTTGTGTTATTTTGTACCATACCTACACAAAGTGTGTTTGTAACACAAGAAAAGCAATAAACTTAAACCGTTGAGAGTTTGTTGTCAAAGATGCAAACTCGAAAAGATACCAACGTTTTAGTAACAATTGCAGAGATGGAAAGGTGGAACATTTTAAATTTGATTATTTCACCCACTTGCAATAAAACTGTAACAAAGATGACACTGTTTCCATGGAAACGCGGAAAAACTTGCATTAAAAATGTTTGTTTTGTCACGTTGTAAAATGGAACAACAGGTAACAGGTGGTTTAGTTACCAAGACTATAAACACGAGTTGATGCTAGGCAACCACTTTAACGTAAAAGTTAATAAATTGCCTATACTAGTACATTATGTATGCGGTAATAGTGAATTTTTTTTGCCTGTTATTTCAGAAACTATGAAAAATAATAAAAATTATCAAGAGAGCGCCAAAAAAAATTTTATGTTTTTAAAGTGAAACTTTTTATACATCGTCTCACATTTTTTGGCCTGTCTTTAGTATGTCGCTATATGTAACACATTATCGACGGGGAATCAGCAAGTGTTTGGCAGAGTTCGTATATCCATTATTATCTATATACCATGTCGTTTTACCAGGACTGTTGCGCGAGTTATTAGTGAATGTAATGGGCTATTTTTCTCACCATGACAACGTTTTAGTCAATTATAAGTTGTCATTAATTGTTAGTTATATTTGTATTGGTATTTGTGTTTTGTTCAGTGTATTGATATAACACTTGATCGTGATAGACAAATATACAGCCAGAGAATAGTGCAAAAATATCTGACGGTGAATTAAATTTACGGCGTAAGAGAAAGACTGCCGACTTTATTTAATTTTTATAGTGAATTTATTAGAATTATTAGAATTTTCTACTGGTGCATAATATGTTTATGCATGTTATGATAGGTGGTTTAGTGTGATGTTTGTGTTAGTGTAGCTCTTTCGTCCAGAAACTATTTCCTTGCCATAAAAAACTTTATTTAACAATGACTGAACATGATAGGTATTCTTGATCGATTTAACAATAATCAACAAATTCAATAATGAAAATAACATTCGAGTATTAACATCAATAATGGAAATTCAAAATTAGTTGCAACGGCGCGCGTCAAGTCAGACAGCGAATTCGTGCCACATCCCTTTCTTCGAATAATTTTTCCCAAAATTTGCAGTTACTTAGCCGCCTAAAATCCGAAAAAAAGTTTCACTTGCATCGTGGTTTCGTAAAACCACACAATAATTTTTTTGTAAAAATCAATAGCCATTGAGATATCGACTTGAAAAGGGACGATATCTAAGCTTGTTCATTTTTATCCACTTTTTGTCTGTGTAAAAGGGCATTAAAGACATTCTCACCTTTGACTTCAGTCATCACTTTTGATTTAATTTTAGCATGCAAGTCAAACAACAAACAACATGCGTGGTTTCCGAGGCAGGTTTTATCGTTTAGTATAGGATTTATACTCTCAAATAAATTAGCCATTAAAATTACCAAAAAAACGGGAATAAAATAGCGTAAAATACGACAAAAAAATACGAGTTAAAAAGTAACGAAAACTAAACGAAAACATTTCGTTACTTTAACATAAATCTATAATATTAAATCAAACTAGATATTGAAGCTGGGTTTGTAAACTCTTTAAAGCGATCAAAACTATTTTCGGTTTTTGTTCATCAAACGGGGAAAATTGAACAAGTAAAATATTTCAACTCAAAACGAAGAACTAGAGTCAGAGAACAACACGTGCAAACGTGGGAATGAAGAAAATTGAACAATACGAATATTTTTTTTAATGGATATCACAAAAATGTATAGAGATAGAGATAAATAGTAGAGGAAAATTGTAAACGAGAGTAGTAATAAAACTGCCGGTTGTACCACGACCGTTCGAGTTGCTGTTGTCGGCGTCTGATATTTACCAAGATGTTTACCTGCAGTTCCCATATTTAGTATGCTGATCTCACCGAAGTAGCTTCCCGCTTTGAGCGTCGCCAAAACGGTTTTCCCATTATCGGCGACGACCTGAAGACGACCGCGATTCACTATGTACATCTCTTTGCCAACCTCACCTGCAAACATACAAACACGTTCAGAGGCGACGTACACCCACATTTAATGTGTTATCTTTCGTTGGTCGAGGCCACCACATTTACTTTCCATCTATAGTCTATATGGATATGTCGCAAACCAAAGCCAAGCCAAACCAATTCAAACTAAACCCGCCCAAAAACAAACACATCCCGATCGTATTTTCCCTTACTTATATCCCACACCCTCCCATTAACATTGAATCTCAATAATTTACCTCGATCGAAGGCAACTTTCAATATTTTCCATTGATAAACACAAGAAAATACAAAGGAAAACCTTTTAAACCTATTTACCTCTGCGTTGTTTTATATCGTAAATTATCGATCGATACTAAAAGTTTAAATTGCCTACAATGCATTGTAATAATTAATTTTTTAATTATAAATTTTTTCGTGAAAACGCACAAAATTTGAGGTATCAGTGAGATAATTATGTCATCAAACTTTAATTTTCATAAATTCTTCAATCACATATCAATTTCATTGATTTTATCGCACATCGGAGAAAAAATGTTCTCAAGAAAATTCTTTTCGAGCAATTTAACTTTTACGACGACAAAGGCGAGTGAGTAAGAAAGAATATGAGAACCAATATATACAGGGTGCGCCATCTAGACAGGACTTATTGAAATGTTGAATAACTCCGCCATTTTTCAGCCGATTTTGGAAAATGAACAAGATTCATTTAGGGTATACAATGCCATTTATTTTTAACAATTTTTTATTCATAGTAAGTTTTACGTTAATTAAGTTTTTATACATTCTTTATTTATTTTGTAAGTAGCCATAATTCTTTTACCCTGACTATGGTCAGGAAAACTATGAATTTTTTCTGTTAGTATTAAGAGTTGCAATAACCTAGGCTAGGAGCACTATGTGTTCAATACCTAGAAAAACAAATCAAAGCAATATAAAAAAAAAAAAAAAAAAAAATGCCATTTATTGACAATTCACTCAGAATACAATATCGATCAAATGACCGCCTCCATTAGACACACAAAAAGCGGCCCTTTTTTGGGCATTTTTCATTGTATTTGACAACATTTCGGGCGTAATAGCAGCAATTTCCGCTTTAATATTAGCTTTTAGTTCTTCAATAGTCTTTGGTTTGCTGGCATACACCTTACTCTTCAAATAGCCCCACAGGAAAAAGTCTGGCGCCGTCAAATCCGGCGAACGAGGAGGCCACTCCAAATCACTCTTTTTTTGACACAACGCGTCCCGGGAACTTGCTCTGCAAAAACTTCATAGTAGCAACTGCGGTGTGACAAGGTGCGCCGTCTTGTTGAAAATAGAAGTTTGTTAGACGGTGTTTCCGCATTTCCGGACAAACAAAGTGCGCCAACATCCAACGATAGCGTGCACCGTCGACGGTTTCTCCAACTTTGAAAAAAAATGGTCCAATAATCGTTTTCGAGCACACTCCGGCCCAAACAGTAACTCTTTGGTCGTGCAATGGTGTTTCGTGAATGATGTGTGGGTTTTCTGTTCCCCAAATTCGACAGTTTTGTTTATTGACCCCGCCAGAGAGCGTAAAATGAGCTTCGTCCGTCATCAAAATTCGGTCCCAAAAATCAGGCTCGGCATCGATCTTTCTTGCGATCGTATTCCCATATTCGAGGCGACGCGGCTTGTCCGTTTCCAACAATCTTTGGGTTAGTTGCACTTTGTATGGAAAAAGATGGAGATCATCCTTCAAAATTCTTCTTAAAGTGGTTCCACTCACATTCAGCGCCTGAGAACGACGCCGATACGACACACTTGGATTTTCGGCAACACTCTCTCTCACCGCTTCAACAACTTCATTGGAGCGTCGCGGACGCGGTCGAATGGGTCGCGGGCGAGTAGCTACAGACCCGTGTTCAAAGAAATTTTTCGCCAAAGTACGAATTGTCTTGGCGGAAGGCGCCGAATGTCTCCCATATTTCTTACGATACGCACGCACAGTTTTCACAGTTGAACGATTGTTTTCAATGTACAGCGCTACAATTTCAGCCCGTTTTTTTGGCGTAAACCGATCCATGACTATAATGGCATAGACTGACGTTTCAGAATCTGGCTGATTTGTCAAAATCGGCTGAAAAATGGCGGAGTTATTCAACATTTCAATAGGCCCTGTCTAGATGGCGCACCCTGTATATGATATCAATATTGACCTCCACATATATACGAATTCAAGGGAAAGCTCGAGAATCGTAAACAAAAATCGAATCTTTTTTGTTCAATTTAGCGAAAAAAGCTACGCCTCCGTTACATAATGTTGTACCATTTACGGGTTCAATAAGAAAAAATTGGCATCCACCTTTTGGGGAAACCTTTTCAGCAGGTTTTTTGTTCAAATTGAAATTTAAAATCAATATTTAAATAGAGGAAAATTAAACGATAGAATTTGAAACGGAAAATGATACAAGAGATAGACAACGACTTTCCAGGACTATTTAATTCAAAAAGGGGACAATTAAACGATCTAAGTCTCTAAAATTTTTTATTTTTTTTATTTTTTTGGTGTTTTTAAGTCGCTTTAACAGCTTAGGTCATATCACGAGTGTCTAAACACAGACAATTTCTGTTGGTCAATTTTAATCTTAGGTCTAGGATTCAACGGGAATCGAACCCGAACCACTTGGCGCATGAAGTGGAGAGAACTACTGCTCTAGTCACTGCGCCAATAGGTGGCCCTAGTCTCTAAAATGTTCTATTGGATTATTTGACTTGTATTCAAACTACTTGACTTAAAGACTTAAAAACAAGTCAAGCAAAATTCCTTTCAAATGATACCCAAATCCAACAACTTGCTCGCTGAATGTCTTGATTTGAAATGAAAGAATCTAAAAACTTGTTTTGAGTAGATTTGGTTAGAATACCTTTTCGACAGATGTAGTCTCCCGGTGAGAATAGGACAGGTCGAAGTCGTAGTACCAGTTCGCATAGGAAACCCGCTTCGGTGTTTTGGAAGATTTCGACTCGTTTCAGCGTGTCCAGATGAACGTTGATGGCGATTTCGGCTTTGAGCTTGTCAGGCAAACACGACACTGCCTTTTCCTCGTCCGAACACTTTTGGGTGAGCCACAAATAATCGAACCACTTGATCACCTTCACCTGCAGATGATTGGGAACGCGACGCATCCTCATATACGTTTTTACGCCGTCCAATTTAGCTGAAAAAAAAATGATCAATAATAAAACTTTTTATATTCATAATATTCATATCCATTTTTATTAACATAATCATAAATCATTTTTCCTAGAAATCCTCAACTGGATGATTCTTTAACAGATCAGGAACCACATTTCAACACTTTAAATCAGAAAAGAAAGGCAATTTTAAAGAATTCTTTAAAAAAAAAATAATTGAATACCCAATATTTTAATCGTAAATAATGAGACCCCTTCTTTTATTTGTTTGTTATGATTGTGAAAAATAAAAATGAAGAAAGACAACAAATAAAACCAAGGCAATGATGATCCCAAAGTCGGGAAAACACTTTCCAAATATTCCTTCTATATAGGCTGATCAGTTTACTGCCTGTTCTTTCCAAGATCCTGGATCTGTTGGACCTGATTCGTCCCTTACCGGAAGCAAATAATACAATAGTGAGACATCAATTTGGTTTCAGAGCAAAGTCGAACAAATACATTGCATTACAAACTACCTAAGCGATGCACTGGAGAAAAGATAAATAAATATTATAAAAAAATGAAAAACCGACTTCAAAATATATAAAAATTCTTAAACAAGAAATGCACTAAAAAGTAACAAAATAATGGCGTATCCTTGCAGTATCTACAACTTACAAATTATTAGGATGATACAATGTCCAACTATTGTTATTTTTGGAGTTGGTGTCAGCCAAAGAAATACGACTATATTGGTACTTAGCAAAAACCAGAATACCTTATGAAAATTATTTTTCAAATGAACTTTTAAACAATATACTCAAACTGTAACAATATCTAGCGACCTTTAAACCTTTTTACAAATTACCATTAATATTTATTTTCTTGACTGACACCAACTCCAAAAATAACAATAGTTGTACATTGTATCATCCTAATAATTTGTAAGTTGTAGATACTGCAAGGATACGCCATTATTTTGTTACTTTTTAGTGCATTTCTTGTTTAAGAATTTTTATATATTTTGAAGTCGGTTTTTCATTTTTTTATAATATTTATTTATTTCTCGCGTTTTAGTGATCTGAAGTTTGATAACTGATTGTATTTTCTTGAAAATGGTTAACCTTCAAAACGCGCTGCTCATATGAGGCAGCGCTGTTTAATATTAAAAGTTACTACATCGTCCCTTTTTGCTCTTAAGGGTTGAAATTTTGTGCTTTCAAATGTAATAACAAAACTAAGTGGATTACTTTTTTCAACAGAAAAGAAACTATCAAAATTCGGTTAAATGTCACTACTTTATCCCCTACTTTTATCCTTAAGGGGTGGATTTTTTTCTTCAAATTGAAATGTGAACAATTTAAAGGTATGTTGTACGTAATAGAAACAGCATTATCAAAATCGGGTTAGTCAGGAAAAATTTGTAATATTATTTCATCTCTAATTTTTAACCCCTTATGAGTGGAGTTTTTTTTTTTAAATAGATAGGAGATTAATTTAAAGTTGTGTTCTACAAATAAAAACAGAATTATCAAAATCGAGCTATCCAATAAGAAGTTAATATTTCATCCCTTAGTTTTCAACCCTTTAGAAGTGAAAGTTTTTCTTCAAATTAAAATGGGACCACACAAAAAGCACTGGCTTTTAAATAAAAAAAATAATTTTCAAAATCGAGCTATCCAATAAGAAGTTAGTATTTCATAGTTTTCAACCCCTTAGAAGTGAACGATTTTTTTCAAATTAAAATGGGACCATTCGGGAAGCACCAGCTTTTTAATAAAAAAGAATTATAAAAATCGGTGCACCCAGTCGAAAGTTCTGAGGTAACAAACATAAAAAAAATACAGTCGAATTGAGAACCTCCTCCTTTTTTTGAAGTCGGTTAAAAATATCTGCTGCGAGGCGTCACAGTACTTTCTTTTGATTTCATTTATGAAACTCGCTGTTAGTTAAAAGAAATATAAGCACTTTATAACTATACATAAATGTAATCAGAACTATATGCATACAACCTATAGGGCTATGTATACATATATACGAGATCCCGACCTTCACCCCAGAACCGCCCTTATTCAAATTTTTCCAGGAAAAAGTTTCATATAAAACTTGTAGGCATCAACGAGTCTAAGAACTATAGAAAGTTTAAAGAAAATCGTTGGAGCCATTTTCGAAAAAAATTGCAAAAGCTCAAAAACCCCTAGAATAAAGTGGAGCTTTCCCGAGTTACCCGATTTCAATCAAAAGCTTCGCGGCACAACTAGGTATAATAGGGAGGTCAAACACCAAGTTTGGTGAAATTCGGATAAAGCTTTCGATACGATATGGCTGTCACACACAGACATTTTTTAAAAACCCCTTTTTTGGACTAAAGGGACCTCAAAACATGTATTTCCGGTGAAAGCTCAAACTCGAAAATTTGACCCGATTACAATACTTCCTTTACTATCTATATAGTAGTAAAAGAAAGTAAAAATGTAAGGACCAAATAAACTTTTTATAAAAACCAAACCTACTTATCTTTTCTTGGAACAAAGTTATAGGCAATCAAAATGGTAGCGGGACTTTTGCCCCACCCGTTATATACTTAGTAAAGGAAATATTGTAATCGGGTCAAATTTTCGAATCAGAGCTTTCACCAGAAATACATGTTTTGAGGTCCTCTGAGTCCAAAAAGTGGTTTTTAGAACCATCTGTGTGTGTGTGACAGCCATATCGTATAGAAAAATTTATCCGAATTACACTACACTTAGAATTTGGTCTCCATATTATACCTAGTTGCGCCTCGAAGCTCTTGGTTAAAATCATTTAACGGGAAGCTCCACTTTATTCCAGGAGTTTTTGAGTTTTTTCAATTTTTTTCGAAAACGGCTCTAACGATTTTCTTTAAACTTCTTATAATTCTTTGACTTATTGATGCCTACAACTTTTATTTGAAACTTTTTCGTGAGAAAATTCGAATAAGGACGGTTCTGGGGTGAAGTTTGGGAATTCGTATATACATATATAGGTTGTATGGATATAGTTCTATTTAAATGTATAGTTATAAAGTGCTTATATTTCTTTTAATCAACAGCGAGTATAGTAAAAGTAAAGTAAAAGAAAGATCAATATCTGTCCAATTGTTACCTCGCGGCTATGGTCAGAGAAATGTCATCAAGGATTTTAATTCATTTTATTTTGAGTACTAATTGGAATGTTATAAGCTACTGAATGTATAGGTCCAATTCTTACATAAAAGGAAAAATGTAAGAAAATCTGAAAAATATGAAAAATTGGCTAACAACTTGCAATCTTTATTTCTGAGGAAAACTGTCTTGACAGATGTACAACAAAATGGTTCTCAATAAGACTTTCATTTTTTTTTTCATTTTTAAAACTTCAAATTATGATTTTGAAAGATTAAATTAAATCTATCAACTTTCAGCTTGAAACTTTAACATTAAAAAAAAAAACGAGACAAGTCGAGCTTTTCGCGTTTATTTTCCCCTGAGCTCGCTGTGTTAATGAGGACTTTATTTAAAGAGGATTTACGAAGAGCGCTTTTTTGTTCGTCTCTCATTTATTCGCTCGATAGAAATAACGAAGTGTTCTTTTTGTGTTTTGCGAATCGAAATGAATTTCACGGAGAGCGAATAAAACTAAATATATTCTAACGAAGAAGAAGAAGAAGTTAAGAAGAAGAAGAAGAAGAAGAAGTGAATCGAAGACAATTGATTGTAATTGAACACGTGCTTTATAGTGACCGATTGGCAGAATATAATGTAAACGTGCTCATTGTCTCGCTTAAATCATTATTTTGTCGCCCCCCATTAACAATTTCTTAATGCAATCGATTAAGACAACGATAGACTGAAGACAAAATTTGGTGTTTTAAAACAAACTTCCACTGTCGCTGTGCTTTTGGGAAATATTTCCGTTGTCTGTGTGGGTGATAAATTTTGATCAACACTGTCAACATTTATTTATTTGTCGTGTCGCGGTAATATAATGCATAAATACATAATTGGCTTTATCATGTTTATGTATATAAATTGCGTCACGCGAAATTCAAATTAATTTTCGAATTTGCATGAAGCGAGCGCCAACTCACTGTTTTGTTTGTGTTTGTGGCACGCAGCTTTCGTGCTTTGGTTGGTGTTGTGGATATTTATGAAAGCTTGAATCATCTCACAACAATTTTTCATGGGACTTAACCTAAATGGTGCAACTTAAATATCATCCAAATATGACGTTAATTCGAAAAATGTTTCAAATAAAATTTGTAGACTATTAAATTTACCAACGAAAATGTTCCTTGTAAAATTTTGATTTTTTCAATCTTTTTGTCGCTAGAACCATTAAAAAGTTAACTTAACAGAAATTTTCTTAAGATCCGCTATTTTTTATAAAATATCTGAGGAAATAAGGTTCCTACAAAAATTTTTTTCTAAGAAAATTTCTAAATGATAAAATTTCCTATGAAAAATGTTCTTTATAAAATGTTGATTTTTTCAATTGTTTATTTGTTATAACCAATTGAAAGTTTGCTATACGAAATTTTCTTGAGGTTGGCCAATTTTTTGTAAATATCTGAAGAAATAAGGGTCATACAAAAATTTGTTTCAAATACATTTTCTAGATGTTAAAATTATCTATGCAAAATGTCTTGTATAAAATGTTGATTTTCCAAACAATTATGGCGCTACAAGCGTTTAAGAATTGGGGTTCATAGTTTTTTTTATGACCCCGCCATTTTTTGAGAATTTCCTTTAAAGCCAATGGTGAAATACATTTTTTTCCATATAAAAGTTGTAAACAATCAGTTTGTCTATAAAAAGTATTCCTTATAGTATTTTAATACTCCGTATAGTTTAGCCGTTACAACCAATAGAAAGCTTGTTTCTGTAATTTTTTTTAAATTCGCCATTTTGGAATATATCTTCGAAAAAAAGGGTTTTACTAAAATTTTTTTCGAATAAAAATTGTAGGTCACATAATTACCCATTAAAAAAGTGTTCAATAAAATTTTTATATTTTTAATATTTTAGCCGTTATGATCAATAACAAGTTAACTACTAGAACTTTGCATAAAAGCCGCCATTTTTGGGCCATATCTCCAACAATAAAAGTGTTACTCAAATGTTTTTCAAACAAAAGTTGTATATAACAAAGTTATCTATAAATTTTTGGTATTTACAATGTCCTAGTCGCTAGGACCAATAAAAAGTTGGCAACTAGAATTTTTTTTTAATGTCTGCCATTTTTCGAAAATACCTTCGAAAATAAAAGTTATGAGAAAAAATTAAAAATAAAAATTATAGATAATAATATGTTCTATGTAAAACATCTCATTTTTTTGTTTGATTTTATTAACATTAAATTTAGTAGAGCCACTAACAAGATGATTATCATAAAGCCTTAAAAATCAACGATTTTTATGAAATATCTACACAATGAAGAGTAACACGAAAAAATTTTTTAAATAAAACTTGTAGAAAATTACAATTTTTATCAAAAATATCTCTTACAAAATTTTGAATATCTTAATATTTAAGACGCTATACCAACTTTACTCTTTTATCGTTTAAAAGAAACTCTGTTAAAGAAAGTTTTCGCTTAAAATTATTTATACTCGAGAAATCAATTGTACGTGGGATTTAAGGTGAAAATTGAGGAAATTTTTTAAACCTAATTAATTAAAAGGACCAAAATGGTACGTTCAATGTTCTAAACTTTCATATCGATTAAAACCCCAAATATGACCAAAAAAAAATTTCGATTTAAACTCTGAACAAATTTCCCATTAAAAATTTTTACCAATTTCCACTTGAACCATGCATAAAATTTCGTATACTTCAGTCGTTGTTTAAGGTAATTTAACGCCGTGCAACAACCAATAAATTCCGCAACGAGACAATATAAAACCGACTCCCAAGCACTATTAAAATTATTCCGGGCGAGATCCAACTTTGAAATTAACCCTTTTAATTGGTTTCACTAGTGACTGCGGAAAATTGAAAATTTATTTTCCAGTAAAAGACGAAAAATTTACCACTGTATCGGAACAAACATTTTTCTTGATATTAAACCCAAAAAAAAATTACTGTGTCCTTTTTGGGGGAGGGGTAGAGAGCGTTAATGTCATGTTTTATTCACTTTTATTTGTTACATGGAACGCGTTTTATTAAATTTTCTGTACAAATTATAACACAGTTAAAGGGCTTAAATAATTCAACCCCTATCACTTTTCGTGTAAGTTTTTGCTTTGAAGGCTTTTATCGGATTTGATTGATCAGTTTTCTCAAGGTAAGTTATCGATTTTTGTTAAAAAATTTTTTTTCTTTTTTAATCTGAAAAACGAGATGAAAACACACGAAAGAGGGTAATCAGACTAAATTCATATTTAACTCGTTGAATTAAAAAATAAAAAAAAAGCGAAATCGTGTAACATGTTGTTAATTTAATATTTAACTCGCTCTCGCTTCCCGTGAACTTTTTTTCCTCTCGCTTTCCACCCCGTTTCTCTGAGTGAATTTCTTTCTTTCTTTTTTTTTTATTAGTGAACCCCAAGGAAATTAGACAGAAATGCGCCACTGACATATTTCCTACGTTTAATCGTGTCGAGAATCCCAAAAAGTGGCTGTAATATGTTAAGCATATCAAAAAGTTCGCCAATTTTTTATCCATTCTGTGCTTTTTTTTTTTGTTCTCGTTTTGGGCTAACCGCACTAGAATTGTCCAGTTTGACGATGTATTGTGTGTGCAATGGGATGAGAGAATGTGGAGAAACGGGAACAGGGAGAGGAGGCACACGAGTGAGAGCACGTTGCCAATGATCCCGAATTCCCGATGTGGGATGGGAAGGAACAAAGTCCTGCAGCGTGGCGCAGTGAGTGACGCACGAACTCCAGCAGAAGTCAGCAGTGAATCTGCGCTGCTGCCACGTCCCTGCTCCCACATCCGAATCCCAATCCCCCCCCCACACACACACACCAACAAATTAAACGCTTATATTACATTTCACAGTTTCACACAGATATTACAGAGAAAAACCACAAAATATAAGTTAATATTGTCGCAGTCAATACCCAACCTATTCAATATAATTTCAAACCTAGACCAGAGAGATTTCCATAAAACGAATTCTGGAACTGGGAGGAAAATTCATATGATGAGGAAGAAAGGAGCGAGTGGTTCGTATAAATCATTGCAGAAATTTTCACGAAGACAAATTACGGAAGGTGCCAGAGATTTTGTCAGAGTGGAAAAAAAAAATTACCAGGGATTTGTTATAGGGGGACGAACAAATGGGCGATGGAGCTTGGGAAAAAATTTAATTTGAACACGAAAATTTGTTTGTGACGGATTTTACATAAGAAAAGCTTGACAAAAATAATTTTAGGGTATTATCAAAATTTTAAGACAATGATTTACTTAACGAGTTTTGAACTTTGAGCTTTAAACACGTTTAAAATCAATATAACTGAGTTTTAGAAGATCTAGAGAAGATTTAGAAGACCAACCCAGGCCGAGAATACGACACACTTATAACCATTCCCACTCACTGAGGTGGCTCAACACTTTTTCGAGTGTGACCTCCTAAAAGGATTGAGGGTGGAGACGAGAACGCCACACTCCATCCAAAGAAGCGATGGAAGACCCAGAACTGAAAGACAACGCTTGCTGTTTCCTCCAGAGGCTGGGAATTCAGAACGATATATAACAATCTATACTAATATATAAAATTAAATAATATATAAAATGTAAATTTTAGAATAAAAATGTATTTTTAATAAGTGTTATTTTTGAACTCTGATATCTTTGAAACGATTGATCCAAGGAATTTTGTTTAAGAAATCTTTTTTGTAGAACGTAAAATTTCCTTTAAATCCCTTCTTTCAGATTATTGTTACAATGAACTGTTCAATAATTATAAAAACCTTTTAAACTTTTGGACAATTAAAAAAAAATTAGAATCTTCTAATGGTTTTCTTGGAAGAACTTCAAGTTTTAGAAACAGATTAAATAATCAAAGCTAAGAAAAACTAGCAAATAGTAAAGCTTATCCGTTTTAAGGTATCAAGGATTCTTTGAAGCCTAAATGGAAGACCTTTACTGCTGACAAAAGTCCTTAGCAGTTTTAAGAAACACTTAAAACTCCAAAAAGAAGTTTTATGTTAAGTTTTTGACTCAATTTCAGCCATGTTCTATTAGAATCTGGTAAAAAATAGTTGTATAAATAATTTTTGGGGTTTTCTTATAAAAATTAAGTATAAAGGAAAATTCAATAACTGATATTAGGGGAAAGCAAAACAATTCTAAATCGAGTTTATGAAGATGATTTGGATGCCTTTTCACGAGGACAAGAAATGAGATAGTTACTAATGTTTGCTTTTTTTAAGGTCTTGAAGTAAAATGTCTTCTGATTAAAATATCTAGGGATAAAATTCGTAATCCGGGATATTTAAAGAGCTTGTTGTATTTCTTTCTAATGTCGATTTTTATTTAATTTCATCGATTTTAGTGAATCTATACTAATATATAAAGTTGAAGAGTTTGTTTGTTTGTTTGATTGTTTGGTTAAACGGGCTAATCTCTGGAACTACTGGTTCGAATTGAAAAATTCTTTTAGTGTTGGATAGCCTAATTATCGGGGGAGGCTTTAGGCTATATAACATCGCTACGACCAATAAGAGCAGAGCATCGATGGAAAATGTTGTAAAAATCAGGAACATTTTTTTCTTTTGAGAGCGTTCGTGGTCTGCCATGCGTAAACGGTTAAAGTTACGCACAAAACATGTATAGCAAAATTGTTCCTCTCAAAAAGTTCTAAATAAAAATCCATAACAACATATGTCTATCTTTTAAGGTTTGCCCGCTATAACCTTTTTAATGGTTATAAAGGTTGTTTCAAAAATAATTCATTATTTGCGAAATTGTTTTTAGAAACTTATTATTAATTCTTACCCAAATAAATACGGGTTTTAATTAAATTTGGTATTATGATAAATGACAATTTGAGTCATTTAATAGAATACTTTTTAATACAGGAAAATGTTTCATTTACTCGGGAAATTGAAAAAAGGGTTGGAGAAAAAAATTATGCATAAACTCTATTTTTAGTTGAAAATGGATTTTGGTGATATTTAAATATGATGATAGCTAACTATGTGAATCATTATCTAGAATACGTTTTACTTCGGAAAAAATTCTCATTTTACCGGGAAAATAGAGAAAAACTGATTCGAAGAAAAATCATGCTGAAACTAAACATTTTTATCTGATTACAATATATTTATAGTAATAACTCATAAGGTCCTCAAGGCAAAATCATAATTTTTCTTTTCATACAGTCCACTTTTTATCCAGGAAAAATGTATGTTCCCGTAGGATATATACGTTTTTGTTTTTCACAGAACAAAAGATTACCATAATTTCTTGCAATATGGTGGTTTAAGAGTCAGTGAATGATATGGGCTACTTTTTATGTACAAATATTGTACCCCTCCCGTAAGATAGGCTAAAAGTAGTATCCTTCAGGAACTGTGTATTTCAAAGCAGTTTTCTAAAAGTTCATGAATAAGAGTTTTAACAAATTTTCCTCAGGAAGGCTTGATCCCTTTTTTATCCAGGAAAAATGTTCTACTCCCGTGGGATAGATATGTTTTTGTTTTTCACAGAGTAAAAGATGGACATGATATTTTGTAATATGGTAGTTGAGGGATCAGATAATAATATAGATTATTTCTTATGCTAGAATAATGAACGGTGCTTAAAGGATAGCATGACAATTGTATCCTGCAGGAACCGTGTGTTAAAAAAAAGTTCGTGAAATAGATCTTTAAAGTTCGTGGAATAGCGTTTTAACATATTTTCTCTTTAGGATTAAAATAAAAATTACAATTTTCACTTGAAGATGATTTTTAATTTAACATCCAAAAAATAATAATGAAAATTTTTGAAACGTTGAAATTTCTTTCATTGTTAACTTTTGAATGTCTATAATGTTTAGAAACAAGCGTGTTAAATAATATTCAAACAGTCAACAATTACTCTACTTACTCAACTTTTTCACTATTAAAAAATTTGAACTTGGCGAAAAACTCAGTTAAATATATAATATACATTCAACATTTTCGATTTAAATTGCTACTTAAGGAAGTATAAGTATTGTATAATATTCATAAAAACGTATAGAACCAATAAGATAGCTCTTCTAGATAGCTGTATTTAATATCTTCCTGGAAAAGTAGTTTATTGTATTTTCATAAATTTTCTATGAATCAAAGATCTAAAAATATCTATCTGTCTTTTTTTGTTGATGTGATGAAAGTTTCTATTATTCAATCAGTATAATTTAGATACGCTCAGCAAAGCGGGCGGGGACCAGCTAGTCTAATATAAGTATCGAATTTACGACTGAGTTACTATTCCCTGGGTTACCAACACCTAGGCCCATAACCTATTGGAATATTAGTCGAGTAACTTTGAGTAATCAATGGAACGACAAATTGCGGATTGTTTGAATGTAGAACTCATATTATATGAAACAAATATAAAAGAATGGCTGATCAATTGTAAAAATGGAAAATTTAAATTCTAACAGAACAACCCCAACTAATTTGATTTTAGAAAAAGTTTCTTATAGCTAAAGATTTTCAAAGCATTAACAAATTTTTTTAAATTGTCACATTCTAAGATCTTAATGATGGACGGGTGTCGCCATTTTGAGAGTCTGGAGGTATCCCTTGCCTAATTAACCAAGCCAATGAGAGAATGGCGTTGTTGTGGGGTGAGGGTGGCCGGGCGGAGCATTATAAAGCTACCTTTCTTAAGAAGACGGGTCTTCGAGGCCACCTACCGCGAGGGTTTGACGAAAAGAAACAAATAGAAAGTTGTGGCGACAAATAGTTTCTAAGAAATAGACAAAGTTTCGGTCAAGGCATAATAGAATCGAATGTACTAGAAGAATTACAAAATCCTATATAAGCACCGGATAAACGAAAGCAGATCAGTTTTTAAATAAATCGCGAAAGTGATCAGTCTTAAAATAAATAGTGAAAGTGAACAGTGTTAAATAAATTGTGAACATTGTTAAATAAAGTGTAACAGTGCAATAGTGAGTGACAATTAGTGAATAAGTGAAATATTTTTAGGCTACTTTCAATCTATGGATCAACAATTTTTTTTTGACTATTTAGTAGACTACTCTTAATTAACCCATCCATCTGATCATATTGATCAATGTGTCGAAACGTGAAAGTCTTCGGCTACATCGTGGAGTCATTTGCGCGGAAATTTTCAAGAACAATAAGACCGAAATAATTGGATTTCGAGAGTCGAGCGAGTTTCTGGTTGGCTTCTTGCGGTGCTACCGCAAACGTTCGATTGGCAGCTTGTTTGCGAGCGACGAAAAACAACTACAACCAAAATACGAACACTAGAACTGCAACTAATTGGCAGCAGTCTTTTGATGATTATATCAAGAAAATAAAAGCTTTGGATATCACCGTAGATTCGAGGAGCTTTATATAATTTGTATATATGAAATGTCAATAGATACATTTCGGACAAATACTCGAAGCAAAGTGTAAACATTTTCATCGACTACGAGAGGGATTCAAGTGATGTTTTCCGAATCTTTTCTCATTCATTCATTCATTCATTTCCTCTCACACGGACCAAATCTATTCACTTCCAGCGTATAAAATACGCGCTGGTAATAGTGTTATTGTAAATGAAACGAAATATATAATTGCTTTCTAGTTTATGGATCCCAGTGTAATAAAGCTGCTAAAAGCTTTTTCTTTCCTATTATCATTTTACGTTTTCAACATCAACAGTGCGAGCTTTGGCGGTGTTGATGGTGGCGGCAATGCAGGGGGATTGGAGGTGGGTTTGCACCGCACCGCACCGGCCAGGACACAAACACAATAATAGGACGAATAAATAGGGAATTGCATGAAGTAGGTCACTGTATTTGATAAACCAATTAAATTTATGAACGATTTAAAAGCTCTTGATATAAATTTAATGATTATACCATTAAACTTAACACAGGATCGAGAAAGAGAGAGAGAGAGAGAGAGCAGAGGATGGACGGACAGTGAAATGCACAAATGCAAAAATTCATTTGGTTCAAGTTGAATAATTAAAAACGGCTCGTCGAGAGCTTTTTTAACACTTTTTTCGTGTTGAGCAAAGGCGAGCCGACGAAATTAATGTCGATGGATGAGACCCTGACAAATGTGTGGGTGAAATTTTTTTTTTTTAATGCGGTAATTTGTTTTTATTTACTTATATTGTCGATGGATAATATGCATGGACATTTTTTTTTTAATGAGTGTTTGTGTGCTTTTCATTTTATCTTTGTTTGAACATTTTTTTTTTGTTATGTACACGTGCTTTGTATGCATTTATTATAGTTGAATGATAAATTGTATGCAATACTCTGATTGCGGTTGTTATCGAAAATTGAATCAATGTAGTGGTTTTTAACGCCTCTGAATATTGTAGTTGAATTGATAATTTTATTTGAAATTTTATGAATTTACTTAACTAAGACCATAGAAAAACAGGTTCGAGTAAATTTTGGTTTTTCCTCGAAAATATTTTTGTCTCTTTTTCAAAATAACTTAAAATAAAACGAAGTTTTCATTTAATTACACTGTATGGGTGTGTAAAAACTAAAAAGTAAAATATTCAAATTGATAACGGAAATTTAATTTTTCTTAAGTTATATCTCGAGAAAGAAAGATTTTCATGAAAAACTTTTTCTTAGATAAATTGAAGGCTGTAGAATTTCCTATGATTTCTGCAATTAAATTTTTGAAGTTATACTTTTTTAGGCGCGTTATGAAAAAATGATGAGAGTGAAATTTTTAGATGCGCGCGCATTTCAGCCAAAAATTAACAAAATGAAGTTAGTCGCAAAACCATTGGGTTTCCTGGCGCGCGTAATTTGAATTTTTGTTGTTTTTATTTATTAATTTTTATATTTAAATTAAAAATAATTATATATACAAATGACATATATTATTAATAAATAAGTTATAACTTTTCTCAAATTTTGCAGTAGCTGTTATAATATTTGAAATTTAATGATGAAAATGACGTCTGCATTCCATGCATATACTTAGTTATCACGAAATCTGGGATTCTGAAATGATTCAACCATCTAAGAATAATAATTTAGTAACACAAGATATGAAATAAGACATTTACTTTGACAAGTAGCTACTTGCTTTATTTCGCAATTTCTATGAAGCTTCGTTTTCTGGACATTCATTAATTGTTAACCAGAAAAATGATCCTGACAAATTTTATAAACGTCTTGCAGCTTTCTTTGGATATAATTTATTGATACAAATTAAAATATTATTTTCTTAATTTTATTTTTAATAATTATATCTTTAAATATATATATATATATATATATATATATATAATTATTATTAAATATTAAATTACAGTTTTTTAAAATTGATTACTTGAATAAAATTAATAAAAACTAATTTTTAATGATACCAAAGAAGTATAACTTCTCACGCGCGTACATAAGTACACGCAATCACTTTTTTCTAACTCTGATTTTTTTAAAGATAGAACCGGAGAATTGGTGAAATGCCTCAAAACGGTTGATCCCAAACATTTTTTGGTCTTATTTCGAAAACTATCGATTTAAGAGCAAAAAATGTTCTTTAGTAAATTAAAGATTGGAACATTTTTTATAAAATTATGTACAAAATTGTAAAAAAATTGTTTTCTAACTCTTATATTTTTCGAGGTCAAGACCTAAAAATGATGAAATGGACCAAAAACGTTGGCTGATGCCATTTTTTGGTCTTCACTCGAAAAGTATTGATTTTAGTGAAAAATCTATTCTTAGTTAAATTAAGAACGGTAAAATTTGCAATGATGTTTGTTAAATTTTTTTTTATATTCTCTGATATATACAGACGTAAAAATGGTGAGATGCGTCAAAAACCTAGATTGTTACCATTTTTGGATCAAATCTCGAAAACTTTTGATTTTCGTGAAAAACTTACTCCTAGATAAAATGAAGGTTGTAAAATTTTCTATGAAATGTGTTTAAATTTTTTTTCTTACAAGTATATTATTAAGATAGATCCAAAGTTAAGGGAAAATGTATCATAAAAACATGGGTTGGAGTCATTTTTGGTCTTGTTTCGAAAAGTATCGATTTTAGTGAGAAATCTGTTCTTAATTAAATTGAAGTTGGTACACTTTTCTAAGAGTTCTATTGAAATTTTTTTTAACTTTACAATTTTTTGAGATAGCGACCTCTATTCGAAAGGTAAATTACATCAAAAACAAAAGTTATAATCTTTGCTCGGACTTATTTCGAAAACTAGCGATTTTCGTGAAAAAATTATTCTTAGTTAAAATAAAAATTATTAAATGTTCTATAATATTTGTAACTAAAATTATTTTCTAACTCTAATCTATTTTGAAATAACGACGTAGAAAAGGTGAAAAACATTGGTTGCCGTAATTTTTTTGTCTTATCTCGAAAATTATCGATTTTAATGAAAAATCTTTTCTTAGTTAAATTAAAGACTTTAAAGTTTTCAATGGTTTGTGTTCAAAAATTTTTTTTTAATTTCAACTTTTTTTGAGATACAGACATGAAAGGGTGAATTGCGTCAGAATTATAGGTTAATGCCATTTTCCGATAAAATCTCGAAAACTATTGATGTTCGTGAAAAACTTTTTATTAGTTAAATTTAAGGTTATAGAATTATATTTGAAAAATTTCCCAAGATTTTTTTGAGAAAGAGACGTAGAAATAGTGAAGTGCATTAATAACTAAGGTTGTAATCAATTTTCGGTCTTATCCCAAAAATTATCGATTTTAATGGAAAATCTATTCTTACTGAAATTAAAGACTTTAAAATTTCCTATTATGGTTAGTCAAAATTTTTATTCTATTTAAATTATTTTTTGAGATACAGACGTAGAAATGGTGAAATGCGTCAGAAACATAGGTTGATGCCATTTTTTGGTCTTATTTCGAGAATTATCGATTTTCATGAAAAAACTGTTCATGGTTAAATTAAAGACTGAAAAATTTTCTATGAAATTTCCTCTCAAAACTGAGTTCTAATCCTAATATGTTTTGAGATATTTTGAGGTAAAATATGGAAATTGTGAAATTCATTTAAAATATAAAATTGAAATTATTTTCCCTCGTTTTTTCGAAAACTATCAATTTTAATGAAAATTTTATTCTAAGTAAAAACAGAGTTTGCAAAATTTTCTACGAAATATGTTCCTATTTTTTTTTCTTTTTCTTCTATTTTTAGAAATAAAGACGAAAAAATGGTGAGATGTGTCAAAAACATAGATTGCAGTCATTTATGATCTTATTTCGATAACTATCGATTTTAGTGAAAAACTCAGCCTTAGGTTAATCAAAGAAAATGACACTTTGTATCAAATTTAATGTAAAAATTTTACTCTCATTCTAAATCTTTTTTTAGAAAGAGGCCTAGAAATGTTAAAATGCATTAAAAACTTAGTTTGCATCCAATTTTCTTTCTTATTTCGAAAAGTATCGGTCTTAGTAAAAACTTGTTTGTAGTAAAATTATACAATTTTAAATTTTCTATGAAATTTGTTGAAAAATTTTTTTCTAGCTTTTATATTTTTGGAGATACAGACGTAGAAATAGTGAAATGCATCAGAATTATAGGTTGCTCCATTTTTTCGGTCTTGCCTCGAAAACTATCGATTTTCACGAAAAAATTAAAATAGAAAAAATCAAAGATTGAATATTTTACTAAAATATTGATCCCGTAACTTTTTTTTGTAATCCTTCCAGTTTTAGAGTTAAGCTGACAAAAGTAAAAAAAATGGATCAAAAACATAGATTGGAATTATTTTTCGGTCATATCTCAAAAACTATTGATTTCAATGACAATTTTCTTCCAAACCGAATTAAAGCTATAAGGACAACCTAAAAAAAATTCAAACCAATTTTATTTGGATTTCATTTTTTTTTTCAACGAAATTCATTATAAAATTCACCCCAACTTTCTTCATTTGCTTTCATCTTACGTTCCACATTTTCTGCGCTAACAACCGGAAAAAAAACCAAGAAAAATTACGAAAATTCAATAATGACGCATTGTACAATGGGCTGCTGGATACACACACACACACACACACACACACACAGCGAGTGGAGCTGAATGGAGGCATTGAAGGCGAACCCAAATCACGAGAAACGATCATAAATCTTACGAGCCGACAAAAAATTAAAGCTCATTCGCGTTTACAGCGATGTTTTACATCATGTTCTTGCTAAAGACGATCAGCTCGCACAAGCGATTATTGATGACCATTCTTTCATCCATCCAAAAGCGAAAAACCCAATTAAAATCCAAAACAGATTTTTTGCTGAACAAACGATGATAACAATCTCTCCCAGTTAAACACATGCAAGAATTGTCCCAGTTTGCCCACACTTTTTATTAAAGCAATGATGAAATTAAATCAACATGAGTTATAACTACAGCTGGGTGGACAAAGTTTGAACACAAAAGCAAACTAACTAACGAAACGTTTTATTATCATCATCAGTGAGAGAGAAAACGAGAGATGAAAATAATTTTTCCAAAGGCAAATTTTCCGCTGTTTTCTCATCATCCAGCCAAATGATATTCGTTGATGGGACGTTCGCGCTCCTCGTCTCTCGCGGTTATTTTTAGTATGGCACATCCATATACTTACATACAAATACACACAAATACACACACACACACACCCACACACACACACACACAAAACGTATTGATCTGAGACGAACGAATATTCACCACTGAGGGATGTGTGTTTTAATAAAATTCAAGAGACAACTTGGAGAACAGCCCTCCACAACTCGTCTGTCTGTCTGTCTGTCGCAGCCACCCTCGTGCTAAAACGGATATGTTTAGTTAATTGGAAATCTGTCACGATCCTATAATGATTTGTCCTTTCAAACACGTTCCCATCATGACACCATTTCCACCCTTCGCAGCGGAAAAAAAAAACATCAAGTCCTTAAAAATAATATCTCTCGATATGAAACACTTGATGTTGAAGGAAGAGTAACTGAATTCAAGTGCGATGTTAAGTGATTTTCCTGATAAAGAAGACATCCAAATTGGATGTCTTCATTGTGAAGAGTTCTCTCAACAATTTTAATTATGTAATACCAACGTCTTGTCATTCAACCATTGATTTTTTTTTCTTTCATAAATCTACTAACAGTAGCTTACGGTTTCGCCGACGTGAATCAACATTGGTGTATTTATTGAAACTAGAGGTCGGTCGCCCAGTGGTCGAAATTCGACCATAATTCGTTACAATTTTTACATACCTAAGGGTACACTTCACTTGTAACTGCCTCAAAACCTTTAGTTACTAAGCTAACTACAGCAGATAATGAATTGCATTTGCGAATGTTGGGAAAATAATTTCTTGACTAATTTTTTCTTCAAGGTTCATTTAAAGAAAGTGCATCATATAATGATTGAAAATATTTATTTTAAGTTAACAAAGGAAATAGGTGTAGAGGTTTCAAAATATTTATTTTTTTTCTTCCATAAATCTTTTAGAAAATTATTTCAGAATATTCTCTAAAAATTTCAAAACTTAATATCAATTCGTTCATATCATACATGTTTTGAGGTCCCCTAATTCCAAAAAAGTAGTTTTTAGAAACATGGCTGTGTGTGACAGCCATATCGTATCGAACGCTTTTCCGAATTTCACCAAACTTGGAAATTTTCCTTCATATTGTATCCAGTTTTGTCGTGAAGCTTTTAGTTGAAATCGGTGAACCGAAAGCTCCACTTTTTTCTCGGAGTTTTTGAGCTTTTTCAATTTTTTTCGAAAACGGCTGCAAAGATTTTCTTTAAGCTTATGATAGTTCTTAGACTTATTAATGGCTAAAACTTTTATTTGAAACTTTTTCTTGGGAAAATTCGATTAAGGACGGTTCTGGGGTGAAGGTTGGGAATTCATAAATACATATATGTTGTATATTTGTATGCATATAGTTCTGCTATGTATAGTTATAAGGTGCTTATATATTTCTTTTAACCAACAGCGAGTTTCATAAATGAAAGTAAAAGAAAGTACTGTGACGCCACGCAGCAGATATTTTTCTTTTTATAATGTTGTATGTCAATTCAAATTACAGTATTCTGAAATATTTTTTAGACAAACAAAAAAAAATATGACTATGAAACATCAGAAGTAATTTCAAGTGAGTTTCCTACGTTCAAAAGTACCTTTATGTTTAGATTTTTTCATTTAAAAGCCAAAGATAAAAATACATGGAAATAGGCTGCATAAGTCCTGTTTAAAACTATGAATTAAGCTAAGCTTTTTTTTCAAATAGTACATACCTACCTAAATTAATTTTTTGTGTAATTTATTTGATTGATTTTGCCGAAAGAATATAGTATGAATTATTTATACGTTATATAATAATCAAGAAACACCTGATGAAGACCAAATAAAATGGTTGAAACGTTGTGTATTTGAAGTTATACGTATCTTTTAAATATATTTTTAATAATATTACTCAATAATCAAATAATCGGTTAAATTTGTTTCCTTCAATTTCAATAATTACAATTTCAAAATTTAAATTCCTCTCACAGTATTTTGTTTAAATAATGACATTTGGAATATGGTTGAAGTCTGTGGTCAAACTGAACAACTGAGATTTAAAAATCTACATATTTGTGTGTATGGTGTGTCTGTGTGTGTCAAACGCGTGATAGTGTGTGTGACGTCTTTTTCATTAATTTAAGGTATTTTGAAGCATTATTATAAAAAAAATATTGTCTCAAAACGCAACTTCCTCATATAAACTTCAATTGTGCCAAATTTCATACTCCTCCGTTCGTATAATATTCGGTAAAAGGGGTTTAAAATGTTTGCTTCACGTATTAATGTATAGATAGTATTTAAGAAGAAGAATGTTTAAAATTTTTTTCCATAAAAATAAACTTACAAGTAGTTAAAAGGTAGCAAACTTAAATTTTTCCAAGATCCCTTCATCACTAAGGCCAGGAAGAACGATTTTTTGTCAAAATAACTTAACACATAACAAAAATTTCTTTACATTACATTATAATGTTTATCTAACTTTAATATTTTTGAGATCTAGACAAAGAAATGGTAAAATGAAACAACCAGGGATCTCGAAATAATTTTTTGGTCTTATTTCGAAACTTATCGATTTTTAGAAAAAAAAAATTTATAATTCCAAGGAGACCTTAGAACGTACGGGTCACCGATTTTGACCTAATTTATACCACATTTAGGGTGCATCTAGGTGTGTAACAAGGGCAAGTAATAGGACCCACTATTCAGCCGTTTTCAAGAAAATTCAATCGGAAAATTTTCGATAATTTTCAAGCGTTCATATACAGTCTGTGTTGAACCCAAACTCAAGTAGCGCGTAGCGTAGTTGGCAAAGTCTCCGTTTCGCAATCTATGTATCGCTGATTCGTGATTCGAGGTGTTTTAGTAGCTCTCCGGGGGCAGGATCTTGCCGCCTGGCAATGTGGATGAGCTACTAAAACATCTCTCTTGTAACTGCAAGAAGGGGTGCTGGGTGGTGGCTGCACTTGCCTGAAAGCAGGGCTTAGATGTTCTCCGATGTGCGCTATCTGCTCTGGCGAAATGTGCAAAACTGCAATGAAGAGGACGACGGTGACTAGCCTCAAATAAACCTTGACGTTCCGTCAATACTGGAGTACCCACCAAAATGCGATTTTCCCTTATATGGGTTCTCTAAAATTTTGAGAGAACTACGAGGCTTATAGGTCCCGATTTGCAGTTAATTTAAAGCTATTTACATTGACTACAAGTTATAATCAATAAGTTCTTCTCGTAGGATCAACGCTTTCGACGCAACTTCGATCCAAAAAGGGTCTTAAACTAAAATTTTCAATTTTTGAAAAAAAACTAGCCTATTTTCAAAATGCCGTAACTCAGTGATCCATTAACGTGCAGAGCTCCGATTGTGCTTAATTTGTCAAAAATTTGATGCTCTTAAAAAAAGCAGAGAACAGCTTTTGAAGGAAAATGCATAGATTAGGAGATACCGAACAGTATCTGAAACAAGCCCAAAATTTTCACGGTTTTTCCTCTATAAAATTTTTTCCACAACTTTTTGAGAGTTGCAAACTTGACAATACAAAGCCCTAATGGGTCCAAACAACATACTGAAAAATCAGAAATACATCATTTTTTTTTGGTTCCTTTGTTTTGAGTCGCATCAACATTAGCTGTCCTTAGCGACTGTCTATCTGGAGGGGTCTTCAGGTAGATTCAAGAAGATGGTGTTCCAGAAATACATCATGTTTTACGAATTTAGCTATTTTTTATGTCGATTTTGACTGGCCTATTAGTTAAAATGAAGATTAAAAAATTTTCTTTAATATTTGTACTCAATAATCTTCTAATTATAATTTATTTTGACATAAAGACGTAGAAATGTTAAAATTTACCAAAAACATTGATTGATATCATTTTTTGTGTTCTTATCTCGAAAATTATCGATTATGGTAAAAAATCTTTTCCTAGTTATTTTAAAGATTATAAAAATTGCAATAATTTTCGTCCAAGTAAAAAAAAATTATAATAATATTCTTGGAGATACAGACTTAGAAATGGTGATATTCGTCAAAAACATAGGTTGATGTCATTTTTTTGATCAAATCTCGAAAACTATCGATTTTTGTGAAAAATTTATTCTAAGCTAAAATGAAGGTTGTAGAATTTTATATGAAACATATTTAAAAATTCTTTTCTTACTAGTATATTATTGAGATAGAACCAAAGATAAGCGACAATGTATCAGAAGCATGAGGTGGAGTCATTTTTTTGGTCTTATTTCTAAAAGTATCGATTTTAGTGAGAAATCTCTTCTTAGGTAAATTGAAGTTTGTGAAAGGTTTCTAAGAGTTCTACTGAATTTTTTTTTCTAACTTTGCCATTTTTTAAGATACTGACTGAGGAAAGATTAAATACATCAAAAGCATTGGTTGTCATCTTTTTTTGACTTATTTCGAAAATTATCGATTTTCGTGAATAAATTATTATAAGTCAAAAGGAAGATTATAACATATTCTTTAAAATTTGTAGTTAAAATTGTTTTCCAACTCTAAACTATTTTGAAATAGCAACGTATAGAAATTATGAAATGCACCAAAAACTTTGAATGATGCAATTTTTAGTCTTATTTCGAAAATTATCGATTTTAGTGTAGAATTTATTCTTAGTTATTTAAAAGACTATTTGAAATAATTTTTGTCCAAGCAAAAAAAAAATATTTTAATAATCTTTGAGATACAGATTTTGAAACGTTGAAATGCGTTAAGAGCACAGATTGAGATCATTTTTGATCAAATCTCCAAAATTTTCGACTTTTGTAAAACATTTATTCTTCGATAAAATGAAGATTGTAGAATTTTCTATGAAATATGTTCCAAACTCTTTTCTTACTCGTATATTACTAAGATAGAACCAAAGATAGGGGAAAATTGATCAAAAACAAGGGTTGTAGTCATTTTTTTGTCTTACTTCGAAATATATCGATTTTAATGAGAAATCTGTTCTTTGTTTAATTAAGAGTTCTACTGAAAAAATTTTTTCTTACTCTGTCATTTTTTAGGATCGAGACATAGGAAAGGTGAAATACATCAAAACCAAAGGTTTTAATCTTTATTAGGATTTATTTCGAAAACTATCGATTTTCGTGATTAAATTTTTCTTAGTTAAAATATAGATTCTATAATATTTATAAATAAAATTGTTTTCTAACTCTAATATCTTTTTTGAAATAAAGACTTAAAAAAGGTTGAATTCCCCAAAAACGTTGGTTAGTGCCATTTTTTAGTCTTACCTCGAAAATTATCGATTTTAGTGAAAAATCTATTCTTAAATAAAATGAAGGTTGTAAAAATTTCTATGAAATATGTATCAAAATTGTTTTCTTACTTGTGTTTTATTAAGATAGAACCAAAGATAAGGAACAATTTATCAAAAACATGGATTGGGGTCAATTGTTGGACTTATTTCGAAAAGTATCGATTTTAATGAGAAATCGGTTGTTAGATAAATTTAAGGTTATAAATCTTTCTAAGAATAATACTGATTTTTTTTTTCTAACTTTACCATTTTTTGAGATAGCGACAGAGGAAAGGTGAAATACATCAAAACCAAAGGTTTTAATCTTTATTAGGATTTATTTCGAAAACTATCGATTTTCGTGAATAAATTATTATTAGTTTAAATGAAGATTATAAAATTTTCTATACAATTTGTACTGCAAATTATTTTGTAATTCTAACAAATTTTTAGATACAGACGTAGAAATGGTGAAATACATCAAAAATATATGTTGATACCATTTTTCGATCATATCTCGAAATCTTTCAATTTTCGTGAAAAACTTATTCTTAGATTAAGTGAAGGTTGTAGAATTTTTTATGTACTTTGTTCCAAAATTCTTTTTTTCACTCAAAAATCATTAAGATAAAATCAAAGGTAAGGAAAATCAACAACATTGGTTGGAGTCGGTTTTTCATCTTATTTCGAAAAGTATTGATTTTAGCGATAAACTATTTCTTAGTCAAATTGAAGTTAGTATATTTTTCTAAAGGTTTTACTATAATTTTTTTTTCTAAGTCTGTCAGTTTTTTAGATAAAGACCTAAAAATGGTGAAATACATCAAAAATAAAGGTACTTAGTCGTCATTTTTTGGTCTTATTTCGAAAATTATCGAGTTTCTATGTTTCTTAAGATCGCCGTTGAACAAACAGCCAAAAAATTTCCTAATACTTCTAGCACTGTTTTCAATCTCTTTTAAGGTTACTTTCCTTTTCTTCATGATTTATTTCTTTCATTTAATCACTATGAAGTGCATAAAAATTAGGGGATAGTTTGATTTAACTTTTACTATTTTAAGTTTATACAAAAGTAATTTTTTACTGTTAGCCTAACTTTGTGTCATTATTCCAAGGTTTTTTTTCTTTTTTTATCTCCGAGTAAAAGTGATAAAGCAGAAGTGAAAAAATTGATTTCAACGACAAATTATCTCGTCAACATAAACTGCCACGTTAAAAGACTACTCTCGGTAAACAGTGAAAATCAATATGGAAAATGTTGTTGAAAGCTCGATGAGCTTGAAAGAACTTGAACCCACGTCGACGTCCTCTGCTAAATGTTGTACAAGATAATTAAAGTCTCGCAATTATGATTTTGAATGTAAGCTATCAAAGAAGATGAATTTAATAAGAACAATGAATGGAAGCGATGATGAGATTTTCTCCTCGATTTTCGCCGCGCGGCGACAAAAACATCTTGAAGATGTTCGAGATTCGAGCCGATGTTCTCTTTCATGTCTGTGTCGTGTCGCAGTCGAACAAACACGCGAAATTATATCCCCCTAATATCGCACAGGTTACACACACACACACACACACACACACACACACACACGTTAATGGGATTTTAATAAGTTGCTCTAAACAGGGGGGAAAATGCTCTCGAATCTGATTTAGTCTCATTTATCTTATCATATTAACGGTTTGATTCGATTGAAAAAATTCGATCACGTAAAGTGAAAGCTCATAAAAAAATTTACTTCGAATCGATTTTTGAAGAAATTCTCTCGACTATTGTAACGATGTTGTTGATTTCACAATGCAACTTTTGTACGTTAAATAAAAGCGTTTCTGTCGGGAGCTTTCATTGTGTTGTGAGTTTTGTATTGTAAACAAACAACGACAAAGTAATGAAGCGGAAGCTTTTATTTATTTTGGTGAGTTAAGGACTCGATTTGGTGATGATAAGTTATACGAGAACTGGTAAAATTAATTGAAATTTTGGTTTTTAGTTTTTGATTCATTGTAAATGAAAATGGATTACATTGATTTCTTTGATTCATCTACTTTCAATCGAAAACTATCGATTGAAATAAAAATGTTGCCCCCATCAAAGTTAAAGAGCATAAGCTTATCCTGAAAAATGCAATTGCCATTTTACTCTAATTTAAACGGTTTTTGAGAAAAGAGAAACAAAAGTTGAGATTTCAGATTTTTTTTTGTTATCTCTCGAAAAATATCGATTAAAATGAAAAAAGTTACCCTCCTCAAAATGAAAGCCTATACAACTATTTACTAGAAATTTCTGCGTAGCCGAGCTTTATGCTGTAGTTGGCTATGTCTTCAGGTAGGTTTGATTAATTACACTGTGTATGAAACATAGAGGGAGATAGATCTTTAGGCAAACTTAGCTCTTTATCCACTGAATCAAGCGATAACGAATCAAACCTACCTGAAGACATAGCCAACTACAGCATAAAGCTCGGCTACGCAGTATAAATTACAGATGTAACGTTGAATTTTCATATTTTCCACGATAACTCGAAAATCCTCACACTTGGCTATAGGGATATGAATTATGAAAATGTGGGGAATTTTAAGAAGAACCAAAAAAGGCAAATAAAATTAGGTAGTGCCATTTAAAAAAATTGAAATTTTGCACAATTAAGCACGTGTTACTTTACGATGCACTTGGAGATACTTAGTAACAAAATTTGATTGTTTTTGATACTCTCGAGTGTAACAGCATCTTTGAGCTCTCAAACGAGCCTATGTCGAGCTTCCAACACAAATTATTGTGGGAGTTATGGACCTTTTAGAAGATGTCCGTTTGCTGCGAAATTTTCAAAAAAAGTATTTTTTCTCGAAAACCTTAAGGATTAGATGAGATCTTGTTATTGTGAAAGATGCTCAGAATTATTAACTCAATCGAGTTATGTAAAGAAAAATAGGGCATGCCATTTGAAATAACGATTTTAGTGTCGACTTCCGGTATAACAGGAAGTGCCAGAAAACTAAAAATATTTTAGGAAGGTAGCTCCAATGCAGTTAGGTTTTAATCCCAATTTTAAGATTTTTATTATTTCAGGTTCTCCGGAAACTTCTAATGGCCGGTCTAGCTGGTACACCCTGTATACTAACTTCTTATTGGATAGGTCGATTTTGAAAATTCTTTTTTTATATGAAAACCGGTGTTTTTCGTGTAGTTCCATTTTAATTTGAAGGAAATCGTTCAATTCTAAGGGGTTAAAAACTAAGGGATGAAATAATAACTTCTTATTGGATAGCTCGATTTTGAAAATTCTTTTTTTATTGCTAGTACATAATTTTAAATTAATTTCATACCCATTATTTGTAAAAGAACCTCCACTCATAAGGGGTTAAAAATTAGGGATGAAATAATAAATTATTCCTTGCTAACCCGATTTCGATACTTTTGTTTCTATTACGTATATCGTACCTTTAAACTATTCACATTTCAAGTTGAAGAAAAATATCTACCCCCTAAGGATGAAAATAGGGATGAAATAGTGACGTTTAACTGAATCATCGGATTTTTATGATTTTTTTTCTATTGGAAGAAATATTCCACTTAGTTCTATCATTAAATTTAAAAGCAAAAAATTTCAACCCTTTAGGGCAAAAAGGGATGATGTAGTAACTTTTAAAATTTAACGGCGCTGCCTCATATGAGCAGCGCGTTTAGTAGGTTTACCCATATTCAAAGAAATAAAATCAGTTATCAAACCTCAGATCACTAAAACTCGAAAAATAAATAAAAATTATAAAAAAATGAAAAACCGACTTCAAAATAAATAAAAAATCTTAAACAAAAATGCACTAAAAAGTAAAAAAATAATTGCGTATCCTTGCAGTGTCTACAACTTACAAATTATTAGGATGATATAATGTACAACTATTGTTATTTTTGGAGTTGGTGTACGCAATTATTTTTTTACTTTTTAGTGCATTTTTGTTTAAGATTTTTTATTTATTTTAAAAATCGGGTTTTCATGTTTTTATAATTTTTATTTATTTTTTTTTTTCATTTATTTAAGGTCGCATCAACTGCTATGGTCATTAGCGACCGTCGAACCCGAAAACCCAGAAAAAAAATCTGGACTTTCATTGGGATTCGAACCCAGAACCACTGGCGTATAAAGCAACTATCAAGTCCACCATGCCACTAAGTGACCTTAATTGGTATTGATTTGCAACTAAAAACCAAAAGAGCTTCTTTTTTTTTATTTCATAAAATTTGTACATCGAAACCAGTAAAAAAACTTGAAAACCTAAACACATTTCCTCGACATTATTAATTTGAAGTGTCCGTAATATAGCCGGAAACCGGTCGTTTCAATAGCGTGCAATAAATTGCACATTTGAGCTGCACACGAAAGTGTGATAAGAAGAAAAACGATAAAATACTCGTATAAATGCATAATAGTACATATATACGTACATATAGGTACACTAGATTCGAGACATAAAATTGCATTTAAGTGATATTATTAAGCAATTTATATTCATCCTAATATTATCTCTTTGCAAAGCTGTGCGAAGCTTTCATTAAAAAATCCACCCCCGTCTCTCATATACGTGAGCTTGTAAAGCTCATTTTTTCTAGCGGTATTCCGGTAAGTTTACGTTTCATTGTAGTACTTTTTAATGTATTTAATATATGCTTATTGACAAACGTGAGCCATTACACGAATGCTTACTATGTATTATAACTAGTCACATTGTTTGGGGTTTTAAAGAAAATATCTGCTGCGAGGCGTCACAGTACTTTCTTTTACTTTCATTTATGAAATTAGCTGTTGGTTAAAAGCAATATAAGCCCTTTATGACTATACATATTAACAGAACTATAAGCATACAACCTGTATATATCTATACTAATATATAAAATTGAAGAGTTTGTTTGTTTGTTTGGTTAAACGCGGTAATCTCAGGAACTACTGGTTTGAATTGAAAAATTCTTTTTGTGTTGGATAGCCGAATTATCGACAAAGGCTTTAAGCTATACGACATCACGCTACGACCAATAGCAGCAGAGAATCAATGGAAAATTTTGCAAAAACTAGGATTTTTTTTTCCTTTTGAGAGCGTTTGTTGCCTGCCCTGCGTAAATGGTTAAAGTTACGCAAAAATCATATGAAGCAAAAGTGTTCCTCTAAAAAAGTTCTAAAAAAAAGTCCGCGACGACATATGTCTATCTTTTAAGGTTGGCCCGCTATAACCTTTTTAATGGTTATTAAAGTTGTTTCAAAAATAATTCATTATTGGCGAGATGCAACCATGATGAACCAAACGCCTCTACAACAGTGAATCAGTCACGAGATATTCATCCTATTCCTGATACAGAACCTGGCACATCTAGTTGTATAAAATTTACTTCAACGTTTAAAGCAACTCTTATTAAGATTTATATAAGTCAGAGATTAGTACAAGCACAGAAGATTCAGCATCAAAAAACAAGCAGAATGATGTTGGGCGATGAGGTGATTTAAGTAAAGATGAGATTTGATACTAAGTCATAGAATGTCAGCACTCAAATGGCTGATTTGAAAAAATCACAGAAGCTTTGTTCAAACCACGACAGATATTGCTCAAAAAGTTTGTTCTATCCCATACTAATGGCTAATGGTGAAAAACTTTGCAGTGAATTCGCCAGCAACCTGTCGTGTATTTAAACTCTTCAAAGATTTTGTGATTGGCTCAACATCTATTTAGTTCAAAACCATGAAAACTTTGTAGACCATAGAACATTCGTTCGAACAAATATTTATCACTGACATAGAATATCTGGACTAACGGGCCCTATATCTCATCTTGGAGCCTTATCGATTCTCAATCCGACCCTGATTATAAGGTACATTTTTTGTTTCATTAGCAGATATATTCAAAAGCTATACCTAACAGGTTATATCCTAAAACATGTCTTCAAAATACATCCATACCATATGCAAACATAACCAGAATTATAATTGGTTATAATATTATTTAAAATACATTGTTCGGTTATATTACACATATAAAGAAATGAATATCCTAAGATGCAGGTGAAAATATATCTATAGTTACATTTTAGGTATAGGTATCTCCGGAACACATTTTAATATTATGGTCACAGAAATACGCAGACATATTAAAACCAATAAAAGATACCTGATCTTAAGTATATGTACCAAGTCAAATAACAGACTAAAACGTATAATTAGTCAAATTATTAATATTCTTATTAATTACTAGCTGACCCGCGCAACTCCGTCTGCGTCACATAAGAGTGAGAGAGGGTTAAAAGTGGGGAACCTATGGCACAATTCTAAAGGAATTGAAACTTTCTTTGTTTTATCCACAAATCACTTAAGAACCATTGAAGAGATAAAATTTGGTACCTATAATACTAATTTAAAACCACGCGGACGAAACCAAGAAAAACATTGCATGTCTGTAATGGGCAATATTTATTGATTAACTTGAGGACTTTTTTTACTACGTTAAAAGTATAACATGAGCTATCTTAGGTACATCACAATTCACACTATGATCAGTAACTATAGTAGAAAATGTCACGGGAACGGGAATAATAAAGGAACGCTGCATAACACTACTGGGGTGTTTAATTGATAAAATTTACGTATGTAAACTAAAAATATAATGAAGAAAAAAGAATATATGAAATTTAAACAAAGAGTAACGTAAAAAAAATTGAAATGTTATTTGATTATTGCAACGCCTGTAACCGTTGTAACAAATAATATATTTTAAACTTGTATTTCTGTATCTGTTATAATATATTGCAATGAGCTGAATGCCTGAATGTCTAATGATCTATGAATCAGCTCAGTACTGACTACTGAAAAAAAGTTAGAAGTACACAAATATTGAGAAAGAAAAGCGCAAGCGCTCACATAGGAGGCCTAACATATTTTAAAGAGTGGGGAGTTTTGAAAAGAAAAGTTAAAAATTTAATTGTTAATTTTTTAAATGTAATTTAACACGCTAAATTCTAAATATGTATTCAAAAACTAACAATGAAAGAAATTTCAACGTTTCAAAAATTTTCATTATTTTTCGGATGTTAAATAAAAAAATCATATCTTCAAGTGAAAATTGTAATTTTTATTTTAATCCTAAAGAGAAAATGTGTTAAAACGCTATTTCACGAACTTTAAAGATCTATTTCACGACCTTTTTTTTAACACACGGTTCCCGCAGGAGACAATTATCATGCTATCCTTTCAGCACCGTGCATTATTCTGGCATAAGAAATAATCTATATTATTATCTGATCCCTCAACTATCATATTGCAAAAAATCATGTCTATCTTTTACTCTGTGAAAAACAAAAACATATCTATCCCACGGGAGTAGAACATTTTTCCTGGATAAAAAAGAGATCAAGCTTTCCTGAGGAAAATTCGTTAAAACTCTTATTCATGAACTTTTAGAAAACTCCTTTGAAGTACCTACTCAGTTCCTGAAAGATTCTATTTTTAGCCTATCCTACGGGAACCGTACAATATTCTAACATAAAAAGTATCCCATATCATTCACTGTCTCTTAAACCATCATATTGCAAGAAATATTAATCTTGTGTTCTGTGGAAAACAAAAACGTATCTATCTTACAGGAACATACATTTTTCCTGGATAAAAATTGGACTATATGAAAAGAAAAATTATGATTTTGCTTTGAGGACCTTATGAGTTATTACTATAAATATATTGTAATCAGATAAAAATGTTTAGTTTCAGCATTATTTTTCTTCGAATCAGTTTTTCTCTATTTTCCCAATAAAATGAGAAATGTTTCCGAAATAAAACGTATTCCAGATAATGATTCACATAGTTAGCTATCATCATACTTAAATATCACCAAAATCCATTTTCAACTAAAAATAGAGTTTATGCATAATTCTTTTCTCCAACCCGTTTTTCAATTTCCCGGGTAAATGAAACATTTTCCCGTATTTAAAAGTATTCTATTAAATGACTCAGATTGTCATTTATTATCACACCAAATTTTATTAAAAACCATATTTATTTGGGTAAGAATTTATAATATGTTTCCAAAAACAATTTCGCAATTATTTTTGAAACAAACTTAATAATCATTAAAAATGTTATAGCGGGCTAAGCTTAAAAGATAGACATATGCCGTCGCGGACTTTTTTGTAGAACTTTTTAAGAGGAACAATTTTGCTCTTAATGATTTTTGCGTAACTTTAATCGTTTACGCAGGGCAGGCCACGAACGCTCTCAAAAGAAAAAATTTTCCTGATTTTTGCAACATTTTCCATCGATGCTCTGCTCCTATTGGTCGTAGCGTGATGTTATATTGCCTAAAGCCTTACCCGATAATTAGGCTATCCAACATTAAAAGAATTTTTCAATTCGAACCAGTAGTTCCTGAGATTAGCCCGTTCAACCAATCAAACAAACAAACAAATAAACAAACTCTTCAATTTTATATATTAGTATAGATTATTGTAATCAAATACATTGTATTAAATATTATTTTTAAAATTAGATTCGAGACAGCGCCACCATTGGCGTTTTTATAATGTGCTCATCTCATTTTTATATAGTAATTCAAATGTTTGATTGTTAAATTTAAATTTCATTATTATAAAATTGTCGGTGATTGTACATTGGTTATGTAGGTACTAAAGATTCAACTTAAATAATTTTAAGTCTTCAGTTATCAGGTATAGAGTTAATATCTAAAATCGTGAGAAACAGTTAAATCATTGGAACAAAACGTCGTTGAATTTCGAACTGTTTGAAATTTTGATATAAAAGTACATACACTTAGAATTTGTTTGCAACAAACAAAACAGTCGCTTATTCGTATCAGGTAAGTGTATTTACATAAACCGCCAAATATATAACTACAATTATTATTATTTTTCTTAAAACTGTCCAATGGCTACAAGTTATGGGCCCAGCAGCGAGTTCAAACAGATTGTGATATAAAATCAAAATTGTAACAATTTGCGACCACGTGGCAAACCATACCTCAAATACAATTTCTGATATATCATCACGTTTCGAAAGGTACACTTAAGATTAGCGTGGCACTTCAACTATTGAAGTATCGAACGGTGGACCAACATTAATTTTTGGGTAACCACCTTTACTAAGACGGAGTCAACGTGATTACTAAGTCGGAGAATATTTTTACAAAGATGCTCAGACCTACTACAAGAAGTAAAAGATCCAAAGATGAGGTGTACATTGAACTTAGTAATGCTGTTTGGTTGATAAATTTAGCTTTTGCTGTTGATATATAACAAGCCATTAATGAATTGAACTTACAATTACAAGGAAATAATCAAACACTTGTACCTACTTAAAATTTATTGGATTTGTTAATACTTTTAAACGCAAGAATGAACTAAAAAACTTCAAAAATATTTCTGACGAGTTCTTTAAAAATGGAAGTACATTAAACAAAGATAAATATTATGAAGAAATAATAAAACTTGACTCCGAATTTGAGAGACGTTTTGTAGAATTTACTAAACTAGAAAAAATTGCTACGTTCATGTGGTACCCATTTGGTAATGTTGATGTGGAAAAAATATCTTAAAATATTAATAATATATTATCTTGATGAGAGTGAAGTTCTTCTTCAAAATGGTATTATTTTAAAAGCACGTAGCTTAGAACCTAAGATTATCTTTAGGAGTCTAATAGACCAAGTCAAGTATATACTATTTAAAAAAAATTGCATTCTATCTAACATCCTCCTTTGGCTCTACCTATTAAAATGTTCATAATTAAGACAAAATATCGTTCCCGTCTCACAGACGATAACTTAGAATCCAGTGTAAGACTAGCAGTTAGTAGTTGTACACCGAAATATTCACGATTAGCGGTCAGTTTCCAGACTAAGTCTTCTACTAACTATAAGTAATTTGAGATAAATTTTTTAAAACAATTTTTTGATAATAAATGTATCATTAATTGATAATATAATATTTTATATCATATAATTTTGGATATTGAGGACCGGGTTTTTTAACTCACCGTACACCCTCATAGTTACAGAAAATTAAAAGTAGCCCACTCCTTGGAAAAGTCTGCCCCTACCCACTGCTTATCTACAGTCATAAAGTTAGGTTAATAGAAGCTGAATGTCGTATCAATTATCCAAAAATCGAATTAAGAGAAAGCGATAGAAAAAATACACTCTTATTTTTTATTTATATTTTTTTAATACTTTTTTGATTATTCCTTCCATTTACCTCTCCCCCCACCCCCTCTAGATAATGTTATCTTACAAATTCATTACAACCCATTATACATTATCAGGGAATACCTGTCTTTCGACGACACCCTCCATTCTCACTCTGTTACGCAGCTTCACTTAAACCCACTCTATCAAATTTTAGGTGAGGCAATAATGATCACATCAGGTTCAAAGAAACATGTTAAGATGCAAAATGAAAATTTTCACTACAACTTTAACCGTAATAAAACGAAAATTCAAAATAAAAAGTGAAGTTTTCCAAATTCATTATTGCCAAAATTGTGAATAGCTTTGTTGATAATCTAATATTTTATTAATTGACGAAAATTATTTTTCGCGCATTGGGTGGGGGTAGGGGTGCATGAAATCTCGGGAATTTATTTTAATTAACATAAACATTACCTACACTTGACAGTGGAGTTCCTACGACACGTTTCAAAAGGAATTAGTGGCAACAATAACATTGGTCTTTTAGGGCTGTAGTGTCGACATTTACCACACCCTTCAAATTGCTGTATCTTTTGACCAGTTCAAGATAAATGAACATATGTGTATATATTTTCTTGAAGGAAATTAAATTTTCTACAACTTTCCAACTCACGACATAGTGTAAAAAAATGTTGGAAAGAGTTAGGACAACAAATATGGCAAAAAAAACAAATTTTCAAAAAATTTCCCATTTTCCAGAGAGGATATCTCGGAAACGGTTGTTTTTTTTCCAAATAATATAAGAAGAAAAATTATAGAAAATTTTGTCAGCTTCATTTTTTATTTTTTAGTTTCTTTTTCTACGACGCACCGTCTTTGAGATATGCGCGCGCAACCGCGGGAAGGTCCCTTTAAATCACTCCCCCACCCCCCGCGGCACCCCGATCGCAGGGGATTTTTTATTGCGGGTACAGGGGACCCTCCCCTATACATTCCCGAAAAAATTGGAACTACATGATTTTTTTCCTTTATTTTTATTAGTTTGCCTGGACTATTATATAGGAACTTACATGATCCAATTTGAACAACTCGAAATTTTTTATTTGTGAACATGTTTTCTATAATTTTCATATATTTTGCAGTTCATGGAAAATATATTTTATAAGCATCACAAATAATAAAAAGAGCTTGAATTCAAGTAATGCAGAAAATAATTGACAAAATAAACAACCATTCTCAAACAATCATTCAAAATCGATTCTGGTAAAGTTATACAAATAGGGAGGGGAGACGTAAGCAGAGATATTGTTACACCAAAAATAATAACAAGGAATGATGAGGCTATACGGATGAGTTGGGGACACGAAAAGTAAACGATGAAAATAATACCAAAGCGGATATTTTCACGTAGATAGAGAAAGCTGAAGAATTGAAATGCGTCTTATTAAGATTGGTTGAAACTACTAGAACAGGGTAAATAATTTTTGGACAGAAAAAAAATTATAGTAGGATGAAATCTATTAGAAAAGGAATAGAATATAACAAAAATAAAAGGAAAAATAAATTACGGTACATCTGAGGTGGGGAAGTGGAAAAGAGGGGGTGTTTTTAAGGGTAGCAACGGTTTATCTCGATTTCCGACAAAACTACAAGTCCTATGAAAAAGTTAAATAACATAGTTGTAGGTAATAAGAAAATCTACAACTTTTGTGCTGACACTTTTTTCACATAACCTTAAAATTTATGTGTAAAATTCCAATAACGAAGTTTTTTTTTAAACTTAATGTAATTAGGACTCACCTTGGAATTCTTTTCTAGCTGCCGAGACCGACGTGACAATGTTGGCGACATGACCCAGCACCGTGGCGAACAACAGCAGTCCGAAGAGCAGTTGCATTATCACAAAAAGGTACTCGGCCTTGCTCCGCGGCCGTGGTAAATCGCCGATTGTTGTCAATGCCAGCGTGCACCAATAATAACTTTGTAAATACTGTTTCACCACGTCCGCACTTTCCGAATCACGAAAAACCCAGTCTTTCGAGCCGAAGCCATTGTTCTTATAGATAATATGAAACAAACAACCGTTCCAATGGAAAATCACGAGCAGATAATGAATGAGACTTGTCGATCGAAAAAGATTCGGATAGTTGGTGTGTCGTTCGGTACGATCCATAAACGCCCAGAATCGATAGATCTTAACGAGTCGAAACGATCGTAGAATCGAATTAAATCCGATCGATAAGTACAAGAAGTCCAACGGAAGCAAACACAGACAATCGATGTAAAACGTTGTCGAGTTCATGTAGTGATGTCGTAGCTTCGTGCTATCCGTTTGGAGCACGCCGTCCTCGAGGTATCCCGTGCGAAAATGGAAGACGATATCGACTAAGTACAAGAAGTCGGATAAATAATCCAAACAGAACCACACCACCAAAGTTTCACCTGTCACGAAGAACGAAAAATGCATGAGCGAAGTTGAAAATTTAAATACACATCAGAGATAATAATAACATATTTAAATTCTATTCAAAAAGCAGCCAGCTCTCGAATCGAGCTTTCTTCGTATCGCTTCCATCTGTATTATTTCCTTCAGTCTATTCACAAACCAACAAATACAAATGCATTTCCTTCCGCTTTGAAATTCAATTTTTAATACGTTATTTAAAGTTGATATTTCTGCTTTTTTCTTCTTTTGCCTTTCATTTCGTTCAAAGTGAAAATTCAATCAATTTTTCTAATTTTCTTTCGACATTCAACGCTTTTTGTATATCTATATAAATATAAAAATTGGGAGTTTTTAAAAAATTGCCAATTAGATTCAAAACTGGAAGCTTTTTGTGAAAGAACACGTTGTAAAAGCAATCAATTTTTAAACAAGTTCTGTACTAATCAATTTCTTATACTCAACTAATTTTTAAAAAGGTTGAAAGAAATGTTGCATCAGCTCTTAAGTTTTGAATCGTATAAACATGGAATTGGGAATCCACTTTTTTAGGAATTGAAGTACATATTAAGATTTCTTGCCGAAGTCATATTTGAGGTGTCCAATTAGATCACAATTATTAAATATAATTTTAATAATGTATTAATTTAAAACTTGAAAGTTCATTCTAAGTCTTATTTTGTCTTACCATTGATTTCTTGGAAGGCGAATCGGTAAATGATAACCCAAAAATTGTAAAGAAACGCTAATGAAACGACCATTGACCAATAGTAGCAGAGACGTCCTGCGGGATCAAACACGAACGACCAGTTTGGCGCTCCCGTTCGAAATCGGGGATGATAGGAAAGTTCGCCACGACGATACGTGTACCTGCTAATAAAAGAAAAATACGCCAATAAAGAGAAAGACAAATAAAAAAGTGGTTGTGTGTATTTATGTACGCGCGTGAGAAGTTATACTTCTTTGGCATCATTAAAAATTAGTTTTTTTAATTACATTCAAATAATCAATTTAAAAAAACTGTAAAATAATATTTAATAATAATAATATATATTTAAAGGTATAATTATTAAAAATAAAATTAAGAGAATAATATTTTATTTATATCAATAAATAATATCCAAAGGAAGCTGCCAGACGTTTATAGAATTTGTCAGGATCATTTTTCTGGTTAACAATTCATGCATGTCATGAAATTAAATATAAATTTCTTCATAGAAATTGCGAAATAAAGCAAGTAACTACTTGTCAAAGTAAATGTCTTAATCTTATTCATATCTTGTGTTACTAAATTATTATTCTAAGATGGTTGAATTATTTCAGAATCCGTGAACAATTTCGTGATAACTAAGAATATGCATGGAATGCAGACGTCATTTTCATCATTAAATTTCAAATAGTAGATATAACAGCTACTGCAAAATTCGAGAAAAGTAATAACTTATTTATTAATAATATGTGTCATTTGTATATTTAATTATTTTTGATTTAAATATAAAAATAAATAAATTAGAAAATAAATACAACAAAAATTCAAATTACGCGCGCCAGGAAACCGAATGGTTTTGCGACTAACTTCATTTTGTTAATTTTTGGCAGAAAATGCGCGCGCTTCTTAAAATTTCACTCTCATCATTTTTTCATAACGCGCCTAAAGAAGTATAACTTCAAAAATACCAGAGACAATTTTTGTAGAAAATTTAATCAACTTTAATTAAGCTAAGATAAAAAATTTCATGAAAATCGATAGTTTTTGAGATATGAATCAAATTGCTGAGACACAACGTTTTTAATTAATTTCTCTCTTTCATTTTCTTTAAATCAAAAACTAAACAGAGTAGAAAAAAAATATAATGAAAATTTTTGCAACGACTTTAATTCTTTTTAGATTGTCACGTAAAGATTTTTAGTAAAGACAGTCAGGCAGCGCTAAGAGCGATTGCCAATACGGTGATTAGCTCAAAGCTGGTGCTGGAGTGTCGGCAACTCCTGGAGGACCTGGCAAAGCACAACCGAGTTAAACTTGGTTGGGTGCCGGGGCACAAGGGAGTCGAAGAAAATGAAGAAGCTGATGCTTGCGCAAGGGCTGGTTCGATGACCCCACTCATGGGCCCAGAACCTGGAGTGGGGATCACCAAATCTGCTGTCAAAAGGGCGATGAAAAGTCGACTGAGACGGCAGCAAAACAAATACTGGCAAGAAATTCCTGGCCAGAGGCACAGCAAGAAAATGATGGGGCAAATCTGCCCCTCGCTCAGAGCTGAGGTATTACGGCTGGGAAGGAATCAATTCAGGACAATAACAGGACTGATAACCGGACACTGTGGACTGAGGAAGCATCTGCAGACTATTGGGGTGTCTCAACGAGACCTCAATTGCAGAATGTGTGGGGATGGGGAGGAAAACGCGACCCATGTCATTTTTGACTGCAAAGCCCTCACAAAGTGGCGACACCTGTATGGGATAGATGACGCCCAAACAGGCTCAAATCGCGCGAGCTTAGTACAGGGACTGCTTCTGCTAGGCAGAATGCTGAACCTGGAATAAGCAAGGATCCTTGCATAGCAGGGATGAATGAGCAGAACAGGAGTACAATAAGCCTTAGGCAGCAGTGCGGGGGGAACGTGCCCTAACCTGGTTTTTCTGCTATTGGCAAAAAAAAAAAAAAAGATTTTTGATTAAATCGATAACTATCGAGCTCTACAACAGTTCAAAGAAAATAGCTCAATAACCTCATTCAATTTTCAACAATCGATTTTTTTGATATCTTTGAGAAACTAGAAGTCTATGAAGAAACTTTGTCCTCGGAAATTGATTAATCTATAATTCAATCATAAAAATTTTCATTAAAATCGATAATTTTCTAGTTACCCTAAAAAACAAGTGGCATTAATATAAAAAATTGTGTATAAAATTTTTTCAAGTTTTACTTGCAGTATTTCCCCTAACTCTTTCATCCATCGATAACTATACGAATTAGTTATAAATTCCACTAAAGAAATGTGGAAAATTATAATTGAATTTTTAAACAAACATTTTTCCGTTTTAATCGATATTTTTCAAGAAATACAGCCCCAAAATGAGGACAATATTTTTTCTTTTGTTGAGGAAAAACTTATTGCCAAAAATAAAGCCCAAAACAACCTTTTATGGTTCTTCTACTATAAATTTCCAGGACAAGTATATAAAAGAAAATCACGCGAAGAAATCCTCCGTATTTATTTGTTCACGGAACGACTTGGAAAATCTTAACAAGTGGCGTTTTCAAGTCTCGAAACGATTTGCATTATATAAGCACTCGTGATTTTGATCCTCACGAAAAACGATTTGTAGATATTTATACGAGATTCATTCGATTTGAAACGTACATATAAATACTTTAAATTTCGATATATATACTTTTATGTGTTACAAATCGTTATTTACACATCTAAAGACATTTTCATGCCCATAAAAACAGATTGTAAATTATTCGAAAATCACGTTTCCGCCGGGAGACTTTAATATACGAGTAAAATAGATTGGATCGTCTCGATACGAGTGAAACGAAAAATTTTTTCGATGGAAAATTTTCAGATATTTTCAACCTCGCAAGAAAAATTGTTCGTGGATACCTTTCAGTGCCGTTGCAGCTCGATGTCGAGTTGAGATGATTTGTGGATGGTGGATTGGTTCCAGCCTGGGATGCTGTGGCGGGAGCCGAGCGCCATGGTGGGCCCAGAAGCGGAGCTTCACCGCTCGAGGCGGCAAAAGCCGCCGCAGTACTAGCCGGAAGCTTGAGGCGCCCTCGCAAATCTCGGCGTCGAGCTTTCCGCGACAAATCAAGCTCACTGGCCGCCGTCGAGACAGCATGAACCACAGCACCACCACCCAAACTATCCCGCGACAAATACCGCTGCTGGTGATGCAAATAATTGTGACTGGGCGGCCGAGACGCCTTGTTCATCCCCAACTTGCAACTCACTAAATCTGCAACAAAGAAAAAGAAAAAAAATTAACATCAAACAGATTACCGAATAAATTCTTAAGAGATTGTATCATGTGGTTTATAAAGGGGGAAAGAAAACCTGTCCCAAATCCCTTTTTAGTATCACGGTTCTCTCACTCACTCCAATGGGTTACTCGGTGATATATTTAGTAAATCTATTATTTAGACGCGATTATTCACCAAGGAAACACGGCATCGTCGTTTAAATACGATACAATGGTGGATGACATGTGTGCAATTCTCACGGTCGCTACGGTGTACCCAACGTAGCAGCAGCTATTATGATATGCGGTTTGAATGTGATTTTCTCGTCTCCTCGACCTCTTCCACGCTCACCTTTCAAAACTCTTCACGTTATTAAATTATATTCCACCATGAGATGCGAAATGCTCCAATCGAAATTTTTCAAAACTCTCTTTTTCTCTTTAATCTATTTCTAGTTTCAAGTAACGATTAAAATGTGACGAAATACTTCCAGTTTAATCAGGAAATTATCCACCTACCAATTAGCCAGTCCACTAGTACAGAGGGTTTGGAATTTAATTTCAAACAAATTCAATTTGCCGCATACAATTTCCGAAACTATTTTGGGTAAATTCATCGCTCCCTCGCTCATATGGATAAAGTTCGTGTCGATCGATTACTGACCTTTTAATTTAAGTATGGGTTAACCTATGCGTGCAATAATAAAGCAGGCGAGTACTCATAAATAAAAGCTTTCGGCTAGTGAAGAAGACAAACAAAGTTCCAAAAACTTCTTGGTTTGAAGAGCTTGCTAAGAATCAAACGTTTAGCCCGTTTAATGCTTTAGAACTTCGATTAACAAATAACTGAAAAATATCTTTGAAAGTCTAGAAAATTAGATATTTTATAAAAGTTTAAAGTTTTTCAAGAGCTTTATGTTCGAATTACTTATATCGGGTGGAATTTCAAATCTTTAACAATTAAAATTTAAAAAGGAGACAATCAATTTCTCTTTAAATGTTCTAAAAAGACAAATTTTGAATATGCAAGGAATGAGCCATGAATCTTGCAAGTGAATAGAACAATAAGAGGTTGAAATAAATGATTATTGTGCAGTTTGTGAATTTAAATTATTAAGGAACACCTAAGGTTTCCCAAGACTCGGGATGAAGATTTCTTATTTGAAGACTGGACATCAATAACGGGCTAAGTGCCATTGTCAACAACCTAAAAAGCGGGCTAAAAAGCCTTAATGATCATTTATAGTAACTATTAATGTATTCGGTTAACGCATGTTATTAGGTTGCTGGCAATGGCACTTAGCTTGCTTTTTTGGGCCTAACGCAATTTTTTTGGCACTTAGCCCGTTTTTGATGTCCAGTCTTCATTTGTCGATATGTCTAAGAAATGACCAGAATATTAAAACAAGGTGCTTACTACTAAAGTGTTAAAAATAATTATTTTCTTAATTTATCCAAAAATTGATAGCTGAGCTCTTAATATCGATATTAACGTTTTTCTCAGCATTCATTTTCCATATTTAACGATTTTTTTGTCATAACTTTGAGACAGAAGCAGAAAAATGTAAATTTTAGAAAATAAATTTATTTTTAATAAGTGTTATTTTTGAACTCTGATATCTTTGAAACGATTGATCCAAGGAATTTTGTTTAGGAAACCTTTTTTGTAGAACGTAAAACTTCCTTTAAATCCCTTCTTTCAGATTATTGTTACAATGAACTGTTCTAAAATTATAAAAACCTTTTAAACTTTTGGACAATTAAAAAAAAATTAAAATCTTCTAATGGTTTTTTTGAAAGTTTTTCAAGTTTTAGTAGCAGATTAAATAACCAAAGCTAAGAAATATTAGCAAATAGCAAAGCTTATCCGTTTCAAGGTATCAAGGATTCTTTGAAGCCTAAATGGAAGACGACCTTTACTGCTGACAAAAGTCCTTAGCAGTTTTAAGAAACACTTAAAACTCCAAAAAGGAGTTTTATGTTAAGTTTTTGACTCAATTTCAGCCATGTTCTGTTAGAATCAGGTAAAAAATACTTGTATAAATAATTTTTGGGGTTTTCTTATGAAAATTAAGTAAAAAGGAAAATTCAATAACTGATATTAGGGGAAAACGAAACAATTCTAAATCGAGTTTTGTTAAAGAAGATGATTTGGATGCCTTTTCACGAGAACAAGAAATGAGATAGTTACTTAATGTTTGCTTTTTTTAAGGTCTTGAAGTAAAATGTCTTCTGATTAAAATATCTAGGGATAAAATTCGTAATCCGGGATATTTAAAGAGCTTGTTGTATTTCTTTCTGATGTCGATTTTTATTTGATTTCATTGATTTTAGTGAATCTATACTAATATATAAAGTTGAAGAGTTTGTTTGTTTGTTTGATTGTTTGGTTAAACGGACTAATCTCAGGAACTACTGGTTCCAATTGAAAAAATCTTTTAGTGTTGGATAGCCTAATTATCGGGGGAGGCTTTAGGCTATATAACATCACGCTACGACCAATAAGAGCAGAGCATCGATGGAAAATGTTGTAAAAATCAGGAAATTTTTTTTTTTTGAGAGCGTTCGTGGTCTGCCATGCGTAAACGGTTAAAGTTACGCAAAAATCATGCATAGCAAAATTGTTCCTTTTAAAAAGTTCTACAAAAAAGTCCGCGACGACATATGTTTATCTTTTAAGCTTAGCCCGCTATAACCTTTTTAATGGTTGTTAAAGTTGTTTCAAAAATAATTCATTATTTGCGAAATTGTTTTTAGAAACTTATTATTAATTCTTACCCAAATAAATACGGTTTTTAATTAAATTTGGTATGATGATAAATGACAATTTGAGTCATTTAATAGAATACTTTTTAATACGGGAAAATGTTTCATTTACTCGGGAAATTGAAAAAAGGGTTGGAGAAAAAAAATTATGCATAAACTCTATTTTTAGTTGAAAATGGATTTTGGTGATATTTAAGTATGATGATAGCTAACTATATGAATCATTATCTAGAATACGTTTTACTTCAGAAAAATTTCTCATTTTATCGGGAAAATAGAGAACAACTGATTCGAAGAAAAATCATGCTGAAACTAAACATTTTTATCTGATTACAATATATTTATAGTAATAACTCATAAGGTCCTCAAGGAAAAATCATAATTTTTCTTTTCATACAGTCCACTTTTTATCCAGGAAAAATGTATGTTCCCGTAGGATAGATACGTTTTTGTTTTTCACAGAACAAAAGATTACCATAATTTCTTGCAATATGGTGGTTTAAGAGTCAGTGAATGATATGGGCTAATTTTTATGTTAAAATATTGTACCGCTCCCGTAGGATAGGCTAAAAGTAGTATCCTTCAGGAACTGTGTATTTCAAAGGAGTTTTCTAAAAGTTCACGAATAAGAGTTTTAACGAATTTTCCTCAGGAAGGCTTGATCCCTTTTTTATCCAGGAAAAATGTTCTACTCCCGTGGGATAGATATGTTTTTGTTTTTCACAGAGTAAAAGATGGACATGATATTTTGTAATATGGTAGTTGAGGGATCAGATAATAATATAGATTATTTCTTATGCTAGAATAATGCACGGTGCTTAAAGGATAGCATGACAATTGTATCCTGCAGGAACCGTGTGTTAAAAACAAGGTCGTGAAATAGATCTTTAAAGTTCGTGGAATAGCGTTTTAACATATTTTCTCTTTAGGATTAAAATAAAAATTACAATTTTCACTTGAAGATGATTTTTAATTTAACATCCAAAAAATAATAATGAAAATTGTTGAAACGTTGAAATTTCTTTCATTGTTAATTTTTGAATGTCTATAATGTTTAGAAACAAGCGTGTTAAATAATATTCAAACAGTCAACAATTACTCCACTTACTCAACTTTTTCACTATTGAAAAATTTGAACTTGGCGAAAAACTCAGTTGAATATATAATATACATTCAACATTTTCGATTTAAATTGCTACTTAAGGAAGTATAAGTATTGTATAATATTCATAAAAACGTATAGAACCAATAAGATAGCTCTTCTAGATAGCTGTATTTAATATCTTCCTGGAAAAGTAGTTTATTGGATTTTCATAAAATTTCTATGAATCAAAGATCTAAAAATATCTATCTGTCTTTTTTTGTTAATGGGATGAAAGTTTCTATTATTCAATCAGTATAATTTTGATACGCTCAGCGAAGCGGGCGGGGGCCAGCTAGTCTATAATAAGAGTTTAATCCAGGTTTTCCAGGAATTGCGTTTTTAGACTTGACTGGTGTTAACGACTAAATTTAGTAATTTCAACCCATTCTGCAACTAAACTTGACTTGTTCTTCGTTTAACAACAAAAGCTTTTCTTCTTTAACTATCTGACAGATAATGAAATGGAACCTATCAATATCCTCCTAAATCTTGTACTAGTCAATTTATCCAACTTTTCGATCGAGAAATAAGCTAGAATTTATTTTTTATTCCCGCTCTTGTTCGAGACTAATTTTATTTCTGTTTTTATTTTCGAGACTCGACTTGATTGATTAAAGCGATAAAAGCCGCATTAAACTGTTGAATATTGCCAATTTGTCGATTGGAAGCCGGGGAATGGGACGATATATAAGCGATATTATTATTTTTTCGAGTGACCTTTTTCTCGTACCCATACACACGCAGACACTCGGTTAATTGGTTTGTATTGATTGATTTAGTCGGTAGTGAGTATGTGGTAAGTTTAGTATGGTAGTATGCGTGCGTGTACCTATAGTAATTTAGTATACAGAGGAAATGAAAATGGGATATTCACCGAGTAAACTGTGTGGGGATGAAACTGACTTAATGCCCCTAGCCAAAGCGTCACAACCTGTGTGGTGGCCGTCGTTGCGTCGCAGGGGCGAGCCACCGACTCCGGACCGTTCCAGGCGACCACCGCTCCCGCCAAACGTGCGACCCTCACCGACACCAGACGTTATTATACCTGCAATCATAAAACACATACATTACAAACATACACACGATATCCTCCCTAATATACATGGACGTACCAAAGAGGGGCAAGCCCCCCCCTCACCTTTAATTGTACCCATCACCATTTTTTTAAAACCCTTATAGGAAATTAACAAGACTAGAGGTCGCCCAGTGGTCGAAATTCGACCATAATTTGTTACAATTTTTACATACCTAAAGGTACACTTCACTTGTAACTGCCTCAAAACCTTTAGGTACTAAGCTAACTACAGCAGATAATGAATTGCATTTGCGAATGTTTGGAAAATAATTTCTTGGCTAATTTTTTCTTCAAGGTTCATTTAAAGAAAGTGCATCATATAATGATTGAAAATATTTATTTTAAGTTAAGGGAGGAAATAGGTGTAGAGGTTTCAAAATATTTATTTTTTTTCTTCCATAAATCTTTTACAAAATTATTTCAGAATATTTTCTAAAAATTTCAAAACTAAATATCAATTCGTTCATATCATACATGTTTTGAGGTCCCCTGAGTCCAAAAAAGTAGTTTTTAGAAACATGTCTGTGTGTGACAGCCATATCGTATCGAACGCTTTTCCGAATTTCACCAAACTTGGAAATTTTCCTTCATATTATATCTTGTTTTGCCGTGAAGCTTTTAGTTGAAATCGGTTAACCGAAAGCTCCGCTTTATTTTCGGAGTTTTTGAGCTTTTTTAAATTTTTTCGAAAACGGCTGCAAAAATTTTCTTTAAGCTTATGATAGTTCTTAGACTTATTAATGGCTACAACTTTTATTTGAAACTTTTTCTTGGGAAAATTCGATTAAGGACGGTTCTGGGGTGAAGGTTGGGAATTCATTAATACATATATGTTGTATACTTGTATGCATATAGTTCTGCTATGTATAGTTATAAGGTGCTAATATATTTCTTTTAACCAACAGCGAGTTTCATACATGAAAGTAAAAGAAAGTTCTGTGACGCCACGCAGCAGATAATGTTGTATGTCAATTCAAATTACAGTATTCTGAAATATTTTTTAGACAAACGAAAAAAAATATGACTATGAAACGTCAGAAGTAATTTCAAGTGAGTTTCCTACGTTCAAAAGTAAAACAAAAGTACCTTTATGTTTAGATTTTTTCATTTAAAAGCCAAAGATAAAAATACATGGAAATAGGCTGCATAAGTCCTGTTTAAAACTTTGAATTAAGCTAAGCTTTTTTTTTCAAATAGTACCTACCTACCTAAATTAATTTTTTGTGTAATTTATTTGAATGATTTTGTCAAAAGAATATATATAGTATGAATTATTTATACGTATACCTGATGAAGACCAAATAAAATGGTTGAAACGTTGTGTATTTGAAGTTATACGTATCTTTTAAATATATTTTTAATAATACTACTCAATAATCAAATAATCGGTTATATTTGTTTCCTTCAATTTCAATAATTACAATTTCAAAATTTAAATTCCTCTCACAATATTTTGTCTAAATAATGACATTTGGAATATGGTTGAAGTCTGTGGTCAAACTGAACAACTGAGATTTAAAAATCTACATATTTGTGTGTATTGTGTGTCTGCGTGTGTCAAACGCGTGGTAGTGTGTGTGACGTCTTTTTTCATTAATTTAAGGTATTTTGAAGCATTATTATAAAAAAATATTATCTCAAAACGCCACTTCCTCATATAAACTTCAATTGTGCCAAATTTCATACTCCTCCGTTCGTATAATATTCGGTAAAAGGGGTTTTAAATTTTTGCTTCACGTATTAATATATAGATTTAAAAAGAGGACAAATCTTCGTCAAAATTTTAGACGAAAACCTCGGTACGCCCATGGTAACACTCTATAAGGATACCTACTATGTACACCTCCAACACGCACTTTTATACGTTACAATTATTAATGTTTACATCTAATTATTTTAATAAACATGAAATACACTCCAAGTTATTACCCTAGCATTACAATGTTTGCTCGGTACTTCGAAAACTAACATCGTATATTACAATATAGCACTGTGTAGCACTTTATCGTGTATAGTATGTGCTACCATCAGGCGTTATCTCACGAAATAATCGGTCGTATAAATTCATGATTAACTCATAGAAATTTCCATTGGTAATTTCCAGTTAGACGAACAAGAAGAGAAAAAAAAATTTGCTTCAAGCAATGAGCAACTTTTCAATAAGTATTAATTGATTCAATGGAGATTTAGAGAGTCGTAATCTTTTCGATTTAATGAGAAAAAGTTTTTTTTTTGGGTGATTAACAAAGAGATTTAAGTACAGAAAAAATATGGGTTGAAAGAATGGAAGATTTGATCTAGCTTGTAAATTGAGATTTCCTCTTAAAGCCCGATAAGAAGTTCGAGAAAAAGGTTACGAGGGGATGGACAATTTCGATTTTAAGTTTTTCAATAAAAAAATTTTACCTAGTTAATTGTAAAGCACTTAAATAACAAAGGAAAATTAAGAATTTGAATAAGAAATTTTTGTTTTTTCAATGGTTGATATTTTCGATACCGTTACGATTAGAACAGATTACTAAAGATAATTTTTATAGAAAAATATATTAACTTTAATTTTACTGAGAAGAAAATTTTCATGAAAATTTATAGTTTTCGAGATATCAGTCGAAAATTGCGACAACTTTTTTTACAAAACAAAGCAAGCTAAATAAGCATTAACGTTTTGTTTTTGAAAGTTCGATATTTTCGATATTGTTGAGAAATGAAAAATATTGTGGAACGTTATTTGGTAGGAAATTTTATTGTCTTTAGTTTTACTAAGATGGAAATTTTGTCAAAATCGATAGTTTTCGAGATGTCGTTGCAAAATAATAACAATCTACGTTTTTGATTTCGTAATTTCCATGTTTAAAGCTCCTTATTTTCGGTATCGTTACCAAACGAAAAAAACCAAAAAACATTTTTTGTGGGAAAAATTATTTTCTTTAATTTCACCCAGAAAATTTTTTTCATAAAAATTCAGTTTCCCTGGAACCACGTATTTTTATGCAAGTCTACATTTTTGATTGATTTTTCGTTTCATTTCTCTCAAAATCAAAAACTTGAAGGAATTGGAAAAAAATTTATAAGACAAATTTTGTAGTAAATTTCATCATCTTTAATTTGTTTAAGAGCGAATTTTCTGTAAAATCGATACTTTTCGATATAAATTAGTATTTTATAAAATGGTACTGACTTGATTAGAATTAGTCTGATAGAAAAAAAAGATCCCGCCCGAGTCGAAATTTTAGATCTATTTTGGCCCAAAAATGGATCTTTTACCCTCATTTCAACCTACAAAGAGTAAAATGAACCTAATCTCAACCTAAACGATATTCCACCGTCCTCATTTTAACCTACATGAAATTTTTATTATATTTTGTGAACCTAGTTTCGTCCTTAAAAAAAAGTTTTTTATCATCATAAAACATAAAACTTGGTTGTAAACCTGCTTTTTTTACAAAATTGCAAATATTATTTACTAATAACCCAAATTTTTGATCTCTCTCTCTCCTATACTTGGATGCTTAATATAATATTGTGTAGCCTCTTCTAGCATAGAATTTATTGTGTAACTGGATATGATCCATTACTGGTTTGTTCCTTAATCCTGTCCAGTCTTGTTCATTTTTACTCAGCTTTTGTCTCTTGTCGTCAACCGTTCAAGTCAGTTCAAGTGGCTATAACTTACGTCGTTAGTCATTATACAACAATTGAATAAACTTATTTCACTACCTATTTGATTTATTTTTCACTATTGTCTATATCAAAAGGCCTAAAAGTGTAAATGTAAAAAATTTAAAAGTGAAAAAACCGAGTTTAAAAGAAAAAGTGTGAAGAAAATTGCTTTAATTTATTATCTTGAAAGTAATCAAAGAGATATTATACAATTAAATAAAATTTCTAAAGAAATGCGCATGGTCGGGTATATTGTGGATTATAATAAAAGGAAATCCTGGAAAAAAATGATGGCAATGGTGACAATAAAAGAGCTGGTAAAGGAGGATAAGGAAATTAAGAATTAAGAACTGATGTTTATAATTTTCTTATTACTTTTAAAACCGCTAATATTAATGAAACTTGTATATTTAATGATAAAAAGAAAAACAAAATAAAAATGTTATTCTTTGTGAAAAAAACCCTACCAATAAAACAATAAAAGAGAGTGACAAAGAAAGAGCGGCAAAAAGAGAGAGAGAGAGTTAATAAAAAAATGTTGAATCTCATTTGAACCTAAACATTGTATTTTGTCCGATAAATGCCACTTGTAGGTTCAAATGAGCACCAAACATCAAATGGAAATGGTCCTTTTTTCAATCTACTTGAATAGCCTAGACTTTGAGGGCGAAAATAGGTCTAAAATTTTGACTCGGGGTTGCTCGGTCAAGAAACAGTAAATTTTTTAAGTAAACACATGATTTGCTTAAAAGTTTGAGTACTCATTACTCAAAAAACGTTGGCAGAAGTTCAGATCTCCTTAAGTTAAATCCCTTTTGAACCAGGGCACTAAAAAAAGTTTTTCAGGATTTCTGGTCCACCGTTGAGCACCGTGGCGTGCTGAGCTAAGTAGTAAATAAAATTCTTCATGACTGTTTAAATCGACAATTTTCGATAAACCTAACTTACCATTAGATAACATTCAATTCGGGACAAAGAAATTGTAACACTTTCAAAATAATTGTTTAAAATAAAGCTTGATGACCCTTTTTACAACAACACCGTAATGTGCTTCAAGATATCGATTACCTGTTTATATTTTCGCGTCTTAACACATGAAAGGAACAATATACGTAACGATAGAGACGTACGGCATGAGATGCTTAATGCTAATGAGATTTCTGCTAGGTTTGTTCGACAATTAAATCACACTCCAACTAACTTCAATTAAACGTAGGTTCCAGCCCAAATCAGTCAATTATTATGACAATATTATCACAAGGAAATGTTCAGTTTGGTGCCCTTTGATCTCGCGCGCAAGAGAGAAAATCTTTTTAATGAATTTCCCCCCGGCCGAAGTTGGTGGTGTTCACGACAATTGTCAGCACAGGACAGGAAAAACAAGAAGTCTTACAACCTGAGTGTGAAGGGGCTCTGATGACATACTTAAAAGTTGCTTGTTCTCTAATTAGAAAAACCACTCGTCCATTTCGTTGTTAGATTCGTAGCGACAACGACGTCAACGTTGGTTTATTCCCCGAGCTTTGTCTGTTGTTCCTCGCCTCGACAACTCTTGCAATTCAAGACAGACGAGAACTGAACGAATATAACTCCCAAAAACGGGCTAATTAGTCTTTAAAATCATATTTGTACTGATTTAGCTTTCCGCTGTTCGAGTTTTATGATTAAATAAAGCTTTTGGATTTTTGGTTTCTTGTCACGCTTTCGCTTCGTTTTCGAGCGTCTTGAAACAATGCCAATTTTATACGAAACTGAAGATATCTTTACAATAAAATCGTGCCAAGATATAGGTACATAAAAACCTTACAAAGATACAAATGAAACAAAGATTTTTAGTTTAAATAAAAAAATATTATAAAAAAATGAAAAACCGACTTCAAAATAAATAAAAAATCATAAACAAGAAATGCACTAAAAAGTAACAAAATAATGGCGTATCCTTGCAGTATCTACAACTTACAAATTATTAGGATGATACAATGTACAACTATTGTTATTTTTGGAGTTGGTGTCAGCCAAGGAAATACGACTATATTGGTACTTAGCAAAAAACGAGAATACCTTATGAAAATTATTTTTCAAATGAACTTTTAAACAATATACTCGAACTGTAACAATATCTAGCGACCTTTAAACTACAAAATACCAATTACCAACTAAACCTTTTTACAATTTTTACAAATTACCATTAATATTTATTTTCTTGACTGACACCAACTCCAAAAATAACAATAGTTGTACGTTGTATCATCCTAATAATTTGTAAGTTGTAGATACTGCAAGGATACGCCATTATTTTGTTACTTTTTAGTGCATTTCTTGTTTATGATTTTTTATTTATTTTGAAGTCGGTTTTTCATTTTTTTATAATATTTATTTATTTCTCGCGTTTTAGTGATCTGAAGTTTGATAACTGATTTTATTTTCTTGAAAATGGTTAAACCTTCAAAACGCGCTGCTCATATGAGGCAGCGCCGTTTAATATTAAAAGTTACTACCATCATCCCTTTCTTCCCTTAAGGGTTGAAATTTTTTGCTTTTAAATGTAATAACAAAACTAAGTGGATTATTCTTTCCAACAGAAAAAAAGTTATCAAAATTCGGTTAAATGTCACTATTTCATCCCCTATTTTCATCCTTAAGGGGTAGATTTTTTTTTTTCAAATTGAAATGTGAACAATTTAAGGGTACGTTGTACGTAATAGAAAAAAATATCGAAATCGGGTTAGTCAGGAAAAATTTATTATTTCATCTCTAATTTTTAACCCCTTATGAGTGGAGTTTTTTTTTTTTTTTATAAATAATGGATATGAGATTAATTTAAAATTGTGTTCTACAAATAAAAAAATAATTATCAAAATCGAGCTATCCAATAAGAAGTTAATATTTCATCCCTTAGTTTTCAACCCCTTAGAAGTGAAAAATTTCCCTCAAATTAAAACTGGACCCCACGAAAAGCACCAGCTTTCAAATAAAAAAAGAATTATCGAAATCGAGCTATCCAATAAGAAGTTAGTGTTTCATCCCTTAGTTTTCAACCCCTTAGAAGTGAACGATTTCCTTCAAATTAAAATGGAACCACACGAGAAGCACTAGCTTTCAAATAAAAAAAGAATTATCGAAATCGAGCTATCCAATAAGAAGTTAGTGTTTCATCCCTTAGTTTTCAACCCCTTAAAAGTGAACGATTTCCTTCAAATTAAAATGGAACCACACGGAAAGCACTGGTTTTCAAATAAAAAAATAATTTTCAAAATCGAGCCATCCAATAAGAAGTTAGTATTTCATCCCGTAGTTTTCAACCCCTTAGAGGTGAACGATTTCCTTCAAATTAAAATGGCACCATTCGGGAAGCACCAGCTTTCAAATAAAAAAAGAATCATCAAAATCGCTTTACCCAGTCGGAAATGCTGAGGTAAGAAACATAAAAAAAAATTAAAAAAAATACAGTCGAATTGAGAACCTCCTCCTTTTTTTGAAGTCGGTTTAAAATAAACAAGAAATGTTAATTTGGAAAACTAGCGAAGCAAAAAAAATTTTTTTTTTAAATAAACAGTTTTGACCAGTAAATATTTAAATGGTAGGTAAATCCATTGTATATTTAAACACATAACTAAGAGACTTTCGATTTGATTCACCAGGGAATTAACCCCTTAAAATCTACGTGATACAAGGACGATGGAAAGCCTCAAGACCTCAAAAACAAACCGTTTATCCGACCAAGTTGTTTGCTGTCGGTTTAAATATTGTTTGTTTATCATTGAACATTTGTTGTGTTTACCAGAGGCTTCGTTGGTTCAATCATATCGTTGAGGTTCTGACGCTTTTTCTTCGAGAGCAGATGCAGTCAATGTTATCTCGGTTCCGATTCGAGCTTTGCGTTGTTAATTTGAATATTTGATGACGGCATGCCGTGTGCCGTTTCTGTGTCATCTGCATTTAAATTTGATAATGTTTGAATTATTAACGACAAATATTGAGGTTTCGATACATCGACCAGCTACATATTCGCACACTGTATCTCAGTGGAGTTCGAATTTAATTTTTTAAAAATGATCAACGAGTATGATGATGATGTTGATGATGATGATGATGGGAATTTTCGAACGTGAATAAATCATTGGTAGTCCTTTTGAATGTGAAAATTCCAATTCGATTACAAAAATAAATTTTTTTTTGAGATAAAATCAAGGAAAATGTTTCAAATAAAATTAGTTAAAAATTCGATTTGTATTTAAAAATAATTTCTAGAAAATTTTTGTCTAACATAAAAGCTAAATTAGATTTAAATTTCTATAAAAATTGTATCTTTTATTTGTTTCAAAAAAATATCGAAATTAGAATTCGTTTGGTCTGAATTTTAAATCGAAACTTATCGATTTTAAAGGAAAACTTCACTCAAAAATTAACTTTTTGTTAAAACAAAGGTTTAGTTACTTTTAAAATAAACCTCGGCCCATTAAAAGTTATTGAGTTAAACTCATTTTTACTGTTTTAAGACTCGATAATTATCGATTTAAAGAAATCGTAAAAATTATAAGTAATAAAAATTTGTGTCTTATATTTTTTGATTTCGGAAAATAAGAGAGAAATTAATCAAAAACGATGAGTGTCAGCAATTTTGATTGATATCTCGAAAATTATCGGTTTTCACGAAAATTTTTATCTAAGTAAAATTTAAGAAGATTTAATTGTCTAAAAAACCGGTCTCTTGTATTTTTTTTTCGTTTCACAATTATATCGAAAATATCGAAATTTGAAAAAAGAAAAACTTATTTGAGCCAATTATTTTTGTATGGTTTTAGTAATCGAAAACTATTGTTTTTAAATTTTCAACGAAATACATCAGTTAAATTATTTTCCCATAAAAATTTATCTTGCACTTTCCTCGTTTCGTAGCGGAATCGAAAGTATCGATCATTAAAAATAAACGTATACAAAGTTTTTCTCATTTCCCTTGTTTTAATTTATACATTTTATACTCAAAATCTATCAATTTTAATCAAGAATTACTCAGAAAAATTAACAATCGTAAACTTTTACGATGTTCACTAGAGAATTTTTGTTTTAAATGCTAAAATTTATTCTTGTTTTCGATCTTGGAAAGAGTTATGATAAAATAAACCGAAAACATAGGTTACACTTTGTTTTTAATTATACATCGAAAACTATCGATTTAAAAAAAATACTTTCCTACTCAAAGTTAACGACAGTATTTTTTTTATAAAAATGTTTTTTACAAGTTTTTTCTATTTTTAATGATGTCGAAAATATCGACCATTAAAATTAGATGCATTTTGAATGAATCAAAAACGTCCAGAACCATTAATATTGTATGATATCTCGAAAACTATCGATTTTCATGAAAATTTTTATCTTAGCTAAATTCAAGTAAATTAAATATTCTACAAAAAGTGTCTCTTGTATTTTTTCTTGTTTCGTAACAGTATCGATAATATCGAATTTCGAAAAAGAAAAACTTATTTGAGCTAATTTCTTTTGTAATGTTCTATTAAACCATATCTATCGATTTTATGAAAATATTTAACTAAGAATAAAAGTAGATATATTTTTCCATTAAAAATGTTTCTTGCACTTTTGTTGTTTCATAACGATATCGAAATTATCGATCATTAAAATTATTGTTAAAAAAGTTTTGCTCGGTTCACTTATATTAATTTAATAACTCATAACTTAATTAAATTTAATGTCGATTTTAAAGAAGAATTACTTAGAAAAATTAATAATCGTAAACATTTACGACGTTGACTAAAAGTTTTTGTCTTGTTAATGCTCAAGTTTTTGACCTTGTTTTCGATCTTGGAGTTATGATATAATAAACCGAAAACAAAGATTGCAATTTGTTTTCAATTATAAATCGAAAACTTGGCAAAATAAACAAAAGTATTTTTTTTTTTTTTGGTGTTTTAAGTCGCTCTAACAGCTAAGGTCATATCACGACTGTCTAAACACAGAAATTTTCTGTTGGTCAATTTTAATCTTAGTTCTAGGATCTTAATCTAGGATTCAACGGAGATCGAACCCGTACTACTTGACGCATGAAGTGAAGAGATCTACTGCTTTAGCCAATAGGTGGTCAAATTCAGCCCCCTGTCACTTAGATACGAGAAAGGCAAAAAAACGTGACCGATTTCTACGAAAATCTTAGTTCGTTTGGAACGTTTGGGTGGCGCTGGTATTTAGTTGAAAAACAGCTGTTCATTATTTCTGTTGTTATAAGCGTCATACGTCTCAAACCTTAAACTTATCAGAGTTATTATATTTATTATATAAAAATACTTATCATAATTATTCTCATATAATAACAATAATAACGGAAACATTAAAAATAGTTTCATTTTAATAATTTGCCTGACGTTTAAAAAAAAATATTTCTAACCTCCGACTTCCATAAATTATTCGGTCTTTGTCAGTCTTTGTGGTCTTCGTTCAACTCGTTTTCAACTAATTTCAACTAATTTACTGCAAATCCAGTAAAAATGATCACGTTTTTGTAACATGGAGTTGTAGGGGGCTGGTCAAATTTTTTTTTTATAAAAACGTTTCTTACATTTTTTTTTCTATTTTTAATGACATGATTAAATTTTCTAGAAAAAATGCCTCTTGTTTTTTTTGTTTTATAACAGTATCGAAAATATCGAAGTTCGAAAATCAAAAAAATGTTTAGCTAATTTCTTTTGTATTGGTTTATTAATCGAAAATTATCGAGTTCAAGGAAAAACTGCAATCAAAAATTAAATATTGTTACATTACTTTTAAACCATTCTTCACATTGAATTTTTCTTAGCCTTTTTGATGCCTTCAAAATTTCTTAAGAAGAGGCAAAGTTAAAGTTTAACAAAGTGATTTTTCTTGGAAAGATTAAGAAACTTTGGGAAGTATATTTAGTACCATTAAGTACCCAAGCAATAATTACCATTAGAGGTATCCTGAAAATTTGTAGGATACCTAATGAAACTTATAAGAGCTACTTCATTAAAAATTTGGTAAAGTTCCCACGAAAATTGATTAAAATAACGGGCAGCTTTTTTCTTTCTTATTTTTTTACATTCGCATTCACCATTTATTTAGTTGTATTTGCACAATTATATTCCATTCTTACCAATCTACTCGTATTATTCTTTAATTAACTACACGCCGTAGTTTTTCAGGAAAATCCACAATTTTCCTCGCATATTTAAATCCACCACGATCGTTTCATGTTTGCTTATAGTTATTCATCTGGTATTATACGAGAGAAAGAAAAATAAAAAATGTTTCTTTTTTCCTTCTGTTATAAATAAACCTATATATTATATGGACTAGATTTGTGTGTTTATTGTTATAATAATGTGACGTGAGTTTTGTGCAATGTTGGAAAATTATTTCTGTCGGGAAAGTTTTATCTGTGCACACAACGCAATATTTCCACGAACCGGGAATGTTCATACGGCACTAACAACATCGAGCAAAGTTTTGCGGTGAGCTGTCCGTCGTTCAAGTTTCGATTTTCGAACTTCACACATTGAATAATTTACGAGAAAATAATTTCCTAGCAAAAACCCAAAAAAATTCTCTCCCAAAAAAATTTTTTTTTTCAGAAAAAACCTTTGTTTAAATATAAACGAGGAATATCCATGGCATATGTGCATTAGACAAATATAATTTATGAAGGACAAAAACAATAAATGTTTTGACAAAGGTTTTCCACGGGTTCCTTAAGCCGTCTTTATCCTTTCTAATAATAGATATAAAAAAGCCTTATTGTGTTTATATACATTTTATCTACTCTCTATTGTATCTTTCAATCCTCTAATAAAGACAAGAAAATATTATGACGTCAGACTCTCTAATGTCGAGTATATAATATTATACATTGGTTGAATGAATGCACGGAGGAAAATTTCGTTGCAATGATCGAACAAGAAAAAAATTGCTTCACTGATTTCATTGTAATCACACGACGAGTCCCTTTCTCAAACATTGATTTTCCGTGTGGCAAAAAGAGAAATGATCATTGCAGATTGTGTGACATACACACATATGCAATGCTTTATCATTCATCATTCCCTTTTCTTGAACGTAACATTATACCATATATCCCTTTATATTAATATATCCTTTTAGATCTCGTTCGTGCATGGACGTACCAATGCCCCCCCCCCCCCTGGGTCATAACTACCAGCTATCTGGTTAATTTTGCGTTTATGCCTAATTAATGTTGCATTTATAAACAAGAATTTCTATAAAGTTATGGAAAAAATGCATCAAATGTATTAGGTAAAAGTACATTGAGTTTTCTTCAATTTAACTATCAGAATATGTGCTTGAGTATTTTGAGTGTTTAAAAATTAATTTCTCAACTTTAAACTTGTTTTCGTTATAAATAAAACCTTCCAATAAAGATTTAGGTAAATGCAACTTTTCATGTACATTCCATAGCATTCTTATATAATGTTAATGGATAGGCAACCACATATTCATCAATGCATAATAATAGTATATCGTATGCAAGACCTAATAACACAAAGAAAACGACATTGGTTAGATCAATTTTTTCTCTTAAAAACAAATCTTTTCAAAAATCATCGCATACTATATCTAAAAGATATTTTTAGCTATATCGGCCTTAACATTTCATCATAAGAAAATTCAAATTCCAGTCAAGGTGTCCTTTTTGTGTGGTTTGTGTGATATTGAACCTTTCGACTATAGGTTTGTTCCAGACGTTGAAGCAAAACACGGCCACGTAAGACAAAGAGCAAGGCACACTGACCAAGAGACAAGAGTGAGTGAAAAAACGCCCCAGTCCTCGGCCGTTTGGTCGCAACAGGAGGTGTTTAAACATCGCCAAACCAGTTTTAAATTAGGGTGAAGCCCTTGCTCATTGATTTTCACCCACTCTTGTCTCTTGGTTAATGTATCTTACTCTTAGTCATTCGATGGACGTGTTTCAAAATCATCAAATGTACAAGTGGAACAAACCTAATGTTGCATTTATAAACAAGAGTTTCTATAAAGTTATAGAAAGAATGCATAAAATGTATTCGGTAAAAGTACCGGGGCACATCGAGTTTTCCTCAATTTAACAATCAGAATATTTGCTTGAGTATTTTGAGTGTTTAAAAATTAGTTTCTCAACTTTATATTTGTTTGCGTTATAAATAAAACCTTTCAATAAAGATTTAAATGCAACTTTTCATATACATTCCATAGCATTCTTATATAATGTTAATGGATAGGCAACCACGTATTCATCAATGTATAATAATAGTATACCGTATGCAAGACCTAAGAATACAAAGAAAACGCATTTTCTTAGATAATTATTTTCCCTTAAAAACAAATCTTTTCAAAAATCATCTCATACTATATCTTAAAGATGTTTTTATCCATATCGTCCTTAACATTTCATCATAAAAAGATTCAAATTCAAGTCAGTGTCCCTTTTGTGTGGTTTGAACCCTGAAATTGAACCCTTCGACTATGAGACTAAAAAATATTGCAATTTACAGCAAAACAATGATACAAAGCCCCTCCTAAATCAGAAACAAGGTACGTCAATGACTCTATAACATACTTTTCAAAGAATAGGAACAGAAGAAATGACACGTTATCCCACGCCATTCATCTCTCTATATTCTATTGTAGAGGCCCGTGGTGACATTATCAATTAATACTAATTTAATACAATATGATTATTTGTCAAATAAAACGTTCGTCTCTCGGTTTCTAGTCGAAACAAAGACTGCTTTTTGCTTGTTTCGGGTTTTTTTGCACTCAGAAGAAAAAAAAAATATAATGACAAATGGAATCAATTAATAGTTGTCTACGAAAAAAATAACAATAGAAGATAGATAATTGATAGTTGTTGAGGAAGAAGGGTCAAAGGAAAATTTCAGGTCTTTGTTCGTTGTAAACGATTTGAACGAAAGTAAATGAAAATTGCATGAATTAAAGTTGTGCTTTTGGTTGACTAAGTAGGTGCAACTTTTGGGGGGTATATCTCGAAAACTATCGATTTTAACGAAAAAATTATTCTTAACAAAATTAATGATCATAAAATTTCCATCAAAATTTTTTAAGTAAACTTTTTTCTATTACAAGTATTTTTCTAGGTTAACACATAGAAAAGGTGAAATGAGGCAAAAACATAGATTGAAACTTTGTTTCAGTCATATATCGAAAACTATCGATTTAAAAGAAAAATTTTTTATAATAAAAATTATAGATTATAAAATTTCTAACAAGTTTCATACTTAACATTTTTGTTCTATTTTCAACGGGTTCGAAGATATAAAATTTCAAAATGAATAATAGTTCTATACTTTTAAAATTCATGATACCAAATTTTCTACATAATGTAATTTTCAATCATTCAAACGCATTTGCAAAATGAAACGCGTTAATTTGGTTAAATGAGAAACGAAAAAAGGGTTTGACATAGACCGGGTTGAAGTTTATCCTACACACAATGTGTTACGATACGAGATACCATCCACCATACAAAAGGGTTTTGTTAAACGCTGACCTAAATTTCAATCTCAACTTTTCCCTATATAAGTGAAACACAAACTTTCAACAGCCCATAAAATTTGATTTGATGAAAAAGAGAAAATTAACTTTCCCAAGTTTCAGGGCGAAACGAGTCAAAGAAATGTTCCACGAGCTTAAAATGATTTTCAGACAGCGCACAGCGACGAAAATAAATAATTGATAGTTTCCCCGAAGAAAAGCTTCACTCGAATAATCACATCCGGTGAATAATTTTTCAAACTAAACGAAGAAAAAAAAGTGACTCGTCTTCTTTATACAATAGATGAAAGAAACTATTTATAAAGATACCTATACGAGAGTAGACGAGCAACGTTCATGTTTTCACGTTGAAGTGAAGGGATAATGGGTTTTGGGTGGGTAGAGTACCATCGATAACATGTCGTTTGGCCGCTCTTCTCGCCAGATCGAGTAGATTGCGACATAGCCGGAACATCTGCAAAGGGATGTGGGGTTCCGCTCCGACTCGACTCAACAGGTCGCGAACTCCTGGAGACGCTCGCAAAAGTGGGAAAGAATGCGACGAGACCGTGTAATATTTCAACGAGAGCTTCAACAACCCCTATATGTAGATACTCGTGAAATCGCAAATCCTATCTGGACCAAATCATCTTCATATACATTGAGATAAATTCCATTTACACCACGTCGTATATCTAAAGATTAATATGTGAAGCGAAAACTTTCAACGCCTATTTTACGCTTACACACACTACCATGCATTTGACACACATAGGTAAATAGGTAATTTATCGATATTTTATTTCTTTATTATTTAGCGTATACAAATCTGTATACCCGAGTCAAAATTTCAGACCTCCTTTGGCCCTAAAATGGTACTTTGACCCTCTTTTGGGCCCCCAACGACTAAAATGAACCTCAGATAGACCTAAACGATTCCATCGTCTTCATTTTAACCTACATGAAATTTTTATTATATTTTGTGAACATATCGTCTCGTCCTAAAAAAAGGTCTATGATCATAAAACATAAAATATGATTGTAAATTTCCTTTTTTTTGCAATACCTATTGCAAATATTATTTACTAATAACCCAAATTTTTGATCTCTCTCTTTCCTTTACTTAGATGCTTAGTATAATATTGTGTATTTTTGTATCCATTACCGGTTTGTCCCTTAATCCTGTTCACTCTGGTTCATTTTTACTCAGCTTTAGTCTCTTGTTAACCGTTCAAGTGCTACATGAGTTACTAAACAACAACTGAATAAACTTATTTCACTATTTGATTATTTTTCAATATTGACAATATCAAAAGGCCTAAAAATGTAAATGTAAAAAATTTAAAAGTGAAAAAACCGAGTTTAAAAGAAAATGTGTGAAGAAATTTGCTTTAATTTATTATCTTGAAAGTAATCAGAGAGATGTTATAGAACTAAATAAAATTTCTAAAGAAATGCACATGGTTGGGTATATTGAGGATTATAAAAAAAGAAAATCCTGGAAAAAAATGATGGCAATGGCGACAATAAACGAGCTGGTAAACGAGGACAAGAAAATTAAGAACTAAGAACTGATGTTTTGTAATATTCTTATTACTTTTAAATTTATCGCTTATATTAATGAAACTTGTATATTTAATGAATAAAAAAAAACAAAATATTAAAATAAAAATGTTATTCTTTTTGAAAAAAAATCTACCAATAAAACAATAAAAGAGAGTGACAAAGAAAGAGCGGAAAAAAGAAAAAGAGAGAGAGGTCTATTTGAAGTTTTTTCCGTCAACCTCTTTTGGGCCTAAACATGGTATTTTGCTTGATAAAAGCCACTTGGAGGTTCAAAAGAGGTCTTAAATTAAAATGCAAATGGTCATGTTTCAATCTACTTAAACCCAGTTTTTGAGATCTAAAATAGGTCTAAAATTTCGACTCGGGTACACCTTCATACAATGAGCAAATACGTTATAAGATCCAAATTAAAAAAACTTTAAATTAAAGGTCAAGAGTATGTTGATGAAAGCCTTACAGTACCGGGACTCCCTAAGAAATTGGAAGGTGGTCTCCTATTGTCGCTTTAAAGGATGTGGAGGATTTTTTTGGATGTTAGACAGAGGAAAGAATTTGAACTTCTGGATTAGAATACGAAATTGATTTGTCTTGGAATTTAATGAATCTACCGGAAATAAAAGGGACGTTAAGATCCCTATGAATCACTTCATTTGTGATATAACAAAAAGCGTTTAGGATATTTCGAAGTACTCTTGACTGAAATGATTGGATGTGTTTAATATTAGAGGGTTTAGTGAAGCCCCACAATGTCAAAACAGAAGATTAGTCTAAATACAAATAAGTCTATATTAGTCCTTATAGACCAATGCCTTTAAAAATGGTAAAAAGTAAAAAACATTATAGTAGGATGAAACCCATCGTGAAAGGAAGAGAATATAACAAAAATGAAAGGAAAAGTAAATTACGGTCGATCTGAGGTGGGGAAGTGGTCAAGGGGGGTGTTTTTTTAGAGTAGAAACGGTTTATCTCGATTTCCGACAAAACAACAAGTCCTATAGAAAAAAGTTAAATAGCAAAGTTGTAGGTAATAAGATATCTACAACTTTTGTCTCAACACTTTTTTCACATAACCTCAAAATTTATGTGAAAAATTCCAATTGTTTTTTTAGGGTAGAAACGGTTTATCTTGATTTCCGACAAAACAACAAGTCCTATGAAAAAAAGTTAAATAGCAAAGTTGTAGGTAATAAGATATCTACAACTTTTTTCACATAACCTCAAAATTTATGTGAAAAATTCCAATACAATATCCAAGCGTTTGGTTTTTAATTTTTAACTTTTACAAAAATAATTTTTTTTATTCAAAATTTTGTGAAAACTTACCTTTTAATGTCCTTTTAATTGTCATCACTGTATTTGTTTTTTTTTTTTTTTTATTTAAAATGAATCAAAATTGTACATAAAACAATAATTTGTACAAATACACCTGTGAGCAATTTATTAAATTTTACACTTTAACTATTGCATTTTCTGGGAATATTTAACATTGTACTGTATATATTTTTACACCATCAAAAAGTAGAGGTTTCAACCGGTTTCAAAGCTCACCGATTTTTTAAAACAATCAGATGTTTTGACATTTTTGATTGAAAATTAGGGTGTTTTTTTCGATATTAAGAAATTATAAGATGAAAAAATTAATGTTTAAAAAAAAATACAGTGTGTTTGGGACATTAAAAGGTAAATTTTAACAAAATTTCATGAAAAAAATTTTTTTTGTAAAAGATAAAAATCAAAAACTAAAAACTTGGTTATTGGAATTTTTCACAATAATTATGAGGTTATGTGAAAATAAATTTGATCACAAAAAGTGAAGATCTACAACTTCGCCATTTAACTTCGTTCCATAGGACTTGTAGTTTTGTCAAAAATCAAGATAAACCGTTTCTACCCTTACCCCTCCCCCCCCCCTTTCCCTTTCCCCGTCTCAGATCGACCGTAATTTATTTTTCCTTTAATTTTTGTTATATTCTCTTCCTTTTTCAATAGGTTTCATCCTACTATAATTTTTTTTCTGTTCAAAAATTATTTACGCTGGTCTAACAGAACAATGTCCCAATTTGAAGTAAATACTTAGGAAATTTCGATCATCAAACATAGTACTTTACTTTATCTACCATTTTATAGTACAAAAGTCTAATGAAAAAAATTGGGAAAAGGGTAACTGAGCCACCCCACCCACTCTTTGGTACCTTCATGTATACACATATTATAAATAAACTTGACTTGTAAGATTCAACTCGTAAATTTTTATATTAGCCTCAACGGCTCGTCGACGTCATCAGGGATGTTTCACGCGAAAAACAATGCCGCTTTTCCCTGAAGTACTCACACACACACACACACACACACACACACACACACACACACACACACACACACAACACAGCTTTATAAACCATCGACAACGTCAAAGACATGGATATTATGTGCTTTGGTCGATCCTTGCCTTTTAAGTCGAGGACAGGTTTCGTCAAGAGATTTTCCGTATATAGTTTTATTACTATCTGTTTCTATGACGTGTACTCGTCTTCGTTCAAACGCAATCTAGTCGTGAACGAAACGAAAAGAGCATTCGTTGAACTTTTATTATTGGATAGATTCCAAATAATAAAGTTGAGTGCAATTTATTTGCTCTTGTTCCACCCTAATAACTCATCGATGCCTTCGATTGAAATATTCAAGGAAAATGAAAGTTTTCTGAGTGAAAATTTCAACTGGGAACTGAATCCTGTCTAATTCGATATCGAATCAAAGCGATAACATGCTAAATAAATTAGTCAAAGAAAAGAACGCGCCCTCGAAAAATCAACAGTATAATTAAATCATATCAAATCAGAGCACCTCGCGTCCCTTTGTCTTAATTTTCACTCTTCTTCAATCCTTTTTTCCGTCGTCCCAATTTCCTGGTATATACAGAGGAATAATGTAAATCTATCTCTTGCAAATCCCGTTTTCGTATAATGTCGTCGAAAAATTAAATTAAACCATCAACCCTTTGCAAATAATTTCTTTCGCTCCCACCCTGAACAACAATATTATCTGGGAATTTCTTTCATCCGTTTTATTTAGATCCAGGATGATTTTATTAATAAAAAGAACTATTGCTAAAAATAGAAATGACGCGCGTGGTAATTTTATACGGAGGCACTGCATTGGGGATGTGTTTGTGTGTATGTGATAGCCTCTCGGATGACAAAAGCTTCAACACACCGGTAGTCGTGCTCTAATTTATCCTGAACTTTTCTCGCCAATAGTGCACGGCGGCCTGGATTTTATCATTTTTATTTCCATCTCAAATCGAACCATTTTTTCAAGCAATTAATTTCGGTGAAAACTTTAGTGCTAAAATTCGAGGGTGTGCAAGCGATAAAGAGAGAGAGAGAGAAAAGCTCCATAACGACCATACGCCCGTTTTAGATAAATAATAAAGCTGTTACGTTAAATGGAAAGCACGTATTAATTATTTATCCCAATTTAAATAATACCATCCGAGTAAATATTTAAAAAATTCAAACAATTAATTGGATTATATCTCGATATCCGTTAGGATAACATTTGTTCTTTACAAAATTGAGGATGAGAAAATTAACTAGGTGTGATATCTCTTAAAATACCAGAAATGGTCCAGTTTTAATAAACTAGACCAATTAAATAAATAAATCTTAAAAATCTTTTAGCTCTTTCATATAAGGGGGTACAACCCAAAAAGTGAAGATCTGATGAAAAATTTGTCTGTATTAAAATTTAAGACGAGAGAATTTTCTAAAAAAGTGTTTTGTCAACAGTTTTTTCGAATCTCAAATGTTTTGAGGTAATAATGCAAAAAATTAAAAGATGAGGTTATGTGACGTCATTGTTGGTCTTATATCTCACAGAGAGAAGACTGAGAGAGCCAGATCGCATGAATACACTTGCTGCCATCTACTCCGAGTAAAGGTGTTTGGAACTATTCCTTAGTCAGTTTGTGTTCTTTTCTCCACCGTTCTACACTCGGAACGTCTAAAGCCATAGAGAAGGTTTTCTCTGTCGAAACATACTCGGAACGCTTTTTTTCTCTCTCATGAGCATAGATAAGTCGTAAGCTATCGCAAAATAAGTAGAAGTATAATTCTCAACTGAAATAGCGATAGCTTACGACTTATCTATGCTCATGAGAGAGAAAAAAAAAAGCGTTCCGAGTATGTTTTGACAGAGAGAACCTTCTCTATGGCTTTAGACGTTCCGAGTGTAGAACGGTGGAGAAAAGAACACAAACTGACTAAGGAATAGTTCCAAACACCTTTACTCGGAGTAGATGGCAGCAAGTGTATTCATGCGATCTGGCTCTCTCAGTCTTCTCTCTGTATCTCAAAAACGATGTACTTAAACAAAAAATATGTTCTTACCAAAATTAAAGATTATTATATTGCCTAGAAAAGTGGTTCTGAACATTTTTTTTATACTCAACAGTTTTAAAGTAAAAAAAAAATAGTACATCTAGCTATGAAACTATGGTTTTTATTAAATATCTAGTTACCCTTGGATTTTTATGAAAAATTATTCTTGATAAAATTATAGGTTGTAAAATTTCTTATTAATCGCCCTTACTAATTTTTCTAAAACTCAATATTTTTAAAATTTTGTTAGAATTAGTAAAAAATTAGATTTATAGGTTTTCGTCTAATATCTCTGTATCTATACATTTAAATGAAAATTTGGTTTTTCTTCAATTAAAGATTATGAAAGTTGCTACAAAAGTGGCACTAAACATGTTTTCTTAATCTTTACAGTTTCGAAAGAAAGAAGAAAAAAATGGGCGATGCCGTTTAAAACGATAGTTTTTAATGTATATCTAGATACCCCTGGATTTATACGAAAAAATTATTCTTAGTAAAATTAAAGATTATAAAATTTCCAATCAAAATGGTCTCTGGCATTGTTTCCCAATCTTTTTAGTTTTGAAGATAAGAAGTAAAATACATTTACCAAGGGTGGTTTTTGGTTTGTAGCAAGTAATCCTTGCCTGGGTCCCGGGCAGCCCCCTGTCACTTAGATACGAGAAAGGCTAAAAAAACGTGACCGATTTCTACGGAAATCTTAGTACCTTTGGGTGGCGCTGGTATCTAGTGGAAAAACAGCTGTTCACTATTTGCGTTGTTATAAGAGTCATACGTCTCAAATAGCCCCCTGTCACTTAAACTTATCATCACTTATCAGAGTTATTATACTTATTATATAAAAATACGTATCCTAATTATTCTCATATAAATAATAAGGAAAACAATAAAAAAGTTTCATTTAATAATTTGCCTGACGTTTAAAAAAATGATTTCCAACCTCCGACTTTCATAAATTCTTCGGTCTTCGTTCAACTTGTTTTCAACTAATTTACTGCAAATTCAGTAAAAATGGTCACATTTTTGTAACATGGAGTTGTAGGGGGCTGGTCCAGGGCAAGGTTATTAGATACATAAGGTATGCTCACTTGACTAGGCGGCGTTTCTTTGATCTCTAAAAATGACGTCACCGGATTTTTGTTTCTGACAGAAGCCAGTAGAGGCGTTAAAGGCCGTTACTTATCTTTGATTTGTAGGGGATTCCACCTGGTGACTGCATTTGGCTGGCACTACTATATTTAATAAAATATGCTTTTTATTTAGGTTATATTAAATCCTTTTAACAACAAATTTAAATTTCAATATGTCAATAATTAATTTTTATGAACATAATAAATGTTATTTTGATTTTTCTTTGTTATTTTATTTTAATTGAATAATGAAGACATATTAATTCTTCTAGAATCTATACTTTACAGAGCTATAAATTTTGAATTCTCGCGTCAGTCAACAAACCAGTGTTTTGATATGATATATCATCATTATCCAATTCAAATAAAGTAATAAAGAAAAATCAAATTAATATTTATTATGTTCATAAAAATTAACTATTAACATAGTGAAATTTATTTTTTTTTTGTGAAAAGAAGCCCACCTTTTTTAACTAGATAAACCTAGAAAGATTACAAATAAAAAGGAATATAAACAATATTGCTAAAAAAGTTTAAAATAAAATAAAGTGTATAAAAAAGTGTATAAAAGTTTTATTTTGAACTTTAACTGAGCAAAATGAAACGAAATGAAATTTCAAACTATAGAGCGTAATAAGAACCTTGCGCAATAAGAACAATAGTAATGATAAGAACCAATTATAGCAGATATCTAATGGCTTCTGTCAGAAACCGTAATCCAATGACGTCAGAGAAAAGTAATAACCTTGAAAGCAGCCCCCTACAACTCCATGTTACAAAAATGTGACCATATTTACTGGATTTGCAGTCACTAGTTGCCATTTAGTTGCCAATGAGTTGAACGAAGAAGACCACAAAGACTGACGAAGACCGAAAAATTTATGGAAGTCGGAGGTTAGAAATAATTTTTTTTAAACGTCAGGCAAGTTATTAAAATGAAACTTTTTTAAATGTTTTCATTATTATTGTTATTATATGAGAATAATTATGATAAGTATTTTTATATAATAATTATAATAACTCTGATAAGTTTAAGTGGTAGGGGGCTGTTTGAGACGTATGACTCTTATAACAACACAGATTTCTGTAGAAATCGGTCACGTTTTTTTAGCATTTCTCGTATCTAAGTGACAGGGGGCTGCTTGAAAGTGAGCACCCCTTGGGTCCAGGGTATCGGGGTATAACCGGTAATGATCGGGCGGATGCTGAAGCCAAATTAGCTGCAAGAGCCACGACCAAGGTGGAAACTACCGCTAAACAAGGACGTCTTGAGATGAGGAAACGAATAAAGGGAAGATTTAAATCCATAATTTAAACAAAGGTGGAAAGGTTCAACAATAGTACATATAAACTTAAACAAGATCGACAAACTGGACCAATCTGGAAATATACGCCCAAACTATTGTAGAAGTGACCAGGTACTTCTCATCAGACTGGCGGTAGGACATTCGCCACTCACTCTTACTGTATATAGAGGGAGGAGAACCACCAAGCTGTTGCGGTAAAACCTTAACAACCCAGCACATAGTTTTTCAATGCCCCCGGTTAAGTCTATAGAAAAATGCAACAAGAACCGAAAGCAATCTTCGGTACCAGCTTTGAATTTAGCACAATACTAAAGTTTTTAAAGTTGACGGGAATATACCGGAACATTTAAGAACAGCCAACAAATTAAAAAAAAAATGAAAGATTTGACAATTGCCTACAAAAATGGTCTTCAACATTTTGTTCTATAGTTTCCATAATTCGGGTTTAAAAGAAGTAGACATGTTAAACAAATCGAGGAAATGACGCCATTTTTTATGATTTGTCATACGATATCCTAGTGAAAATTTTGCTTATATCAAAATTAAATATTATAAATCATACAAAAATGGTTTGTGCCAATTTTTTCTTATCTCAATAGTTTCAGATTTAAAAAGCAAAAAATGAAAAATAATTCAACGTAAAAATTGAGTTGTTAATGTAATTTAATATGAAAATGCTTTTATGAATTTGTGCTTTAATTAGTCGTAAATCATTTGGTGGGTGAAATAAATAACGTCTGGCGTGGTTATTAGTGCGATGTTGTTAAGAATTGAAGATGTTTTTTTTATAAAGTTAGAGGGGAAAAAAAAGGTGCGAACGCTGGGAATTTAATTTTTATCGATCGTGTTTTAATTAATGTAATGTGTTAATTAGTGGGAGCGAAAAGAAAATGGTTTGATGTTGAACTGACCTGGAACTAGTCGAGGCCCATTTATCGATAGTGGTCCGCTCCCGTATCGGACGTGACAGGGGTCGGCGTTGCTCGAGACGATGGCAATTTCGTCGAGCTCATGAGCGCTGTCGGGCGTCACGGCTCCAGGCCCGGAGCCTACGAGGCGGCTGCTACTCGACGTGGGCGCTCCACTGCTGCCGCCACCTTGCGATTGCTTGCGTCCACGCAAGGACAACACCAACCTCTTCGCCGTGGACATCGAAACCACTTAAACCACTCACACAACTTCGCGTCTCGCCACAATTTCGATTTCGACACCATGCCAACAATCGCCACGACCATCCGAAACGACACCACCACGCCAAAGAACGTCACAAATTCGCCTCATCGTCGCCCTCAAACCACGACGTCCTTTTAAAGTTCAAACCAAATTTTTCAAGTCGATCCTCTCAAATATCCTCGTACATCGCCCCACAAAACTCCAACCACTGAAGAAACCTAAATAAAAAAAAAAAAAACATGAAAATTCGTGAAAGAGAAAATAACTTTGAATCGAACAAATCAATAATATGGGGAAAAACTTAAAATCGAATCAAACAACGAAAATTTCGTCTAGTAAAAGTTTCGAAGAACTCTTGGCGACTTGGGGGTGAACAAATAAATAAAGTGAAACGCAACGAAAAAAAGGAACCAACAAACCGTTCATGTTGGTTACAACATTAGATTTGTTCGCGTTGGTTCAAGAAGGCCAACGACCGGACAATATCGCATGAACCAAGTTTATATGAATTGTAAAATTGTCCGAGAAAATTTCGATGACACTCACAGTGAGACAAAAAGGAAAATCCACAAGACATAAATAACAATAACTTCATGTGGTTTTTCCTTTTTTTTTAAGCTGAACTATAAATTGTTGGAACTAGAAGTAATTTAAGCAAGGAATAATTCATTGTTCTTAATGGATTTAATTGCTTCAATAGCTTTCATATAGTTAAATGCTAAACTTACATTAGTTGAAACTTTATGCATTACATTAATGTCACATTGGTTGTCTATATTTACAATTAAAAGAAAACTAGACTAACTGTAATTGTCGTCTATTTTATTTACTAGAGGTCGCCCAGTGGTCGAAATTCGACCATAATTCGTTACAATTTTTACATATGTACTTAAGGGTACACTTCACTTGTAACTGTCTCAAAAACTTTAGTTACTAAGCTAACTACAGCAGATAATGAATTTGCGAATGTTTGGAAAATAATTTCTTGGCTAATTTTTTCTTCAAGGTTCATTTAAAGAAAGTGCATCATATAATGATTGAAAATATTTATTTTAAGTTAACGAAGGAAATAGGTGTAGAGGTTTCAAAATATTTTTTTTTTCTTCCATAAATTTTTTACAAAATTATTTCAGAATATTCTCTAAAAATTTCAAAACTAAATATCAATTCGTTCATATCATACATGTTTTGAGGTCCCCTCAGTCCAAAAAAGTAGTTTTTAGAAACATGTCTGTGTGTGACAGCCATATCGTATCGAACGCTTTTACGGATTTCACCAAACTTGGAAATTTTCCTTCATATTATATCCAGTTTTGTCGTGAAGCTTTTAGTTGAAATTGGTGAACCGAAAGCTCCACTTTTTTCTCGGAGTTTCTGAGCTTTTTCAAATTTTTTCGAAAACGGCTGCAAAGATTTTCTTTAAGCTTATGATAGTTCTTAGACTTATTAATGGCTACAACTTTTATTTTAAACTTTTTCCTGGGAAAATTCGATTAAGGACGGTTCTGGGGTGAAGGTTGGGAATTCATAAATACATATATGTTGTATACTTGTATGCATATAGTTCTGCTATGTATAGTTATATAAGGTGCTTATATATTTCTTTGAACCAACAGCGAGTTTCATAAATGAAAGTAAAAGAAAGTACTGTGACGCCACGCAGCAGATATTTTTCTTTTTATAATGTTGTATGTCAATTCAAATTACAGTATTCTGAAATCTTTTTTAGACAAACAAAAAAAAATATGACTATGAAACATCAGAAGTAATTTCAAGTGAGTTTCCTACGTTCAAAAGTAAAACAAAAGTACCTTTATGTTTAGATTTTTTTCATTTAAAAGCCAAAGATAAAAAAACATGGAAATAGGCTGCATAAGTCCTGTTTAAAACTTTGAATTAAGCTAAGCTTTTTTTTTCAAATAGTACCTACCTACCTAAATTAATTTTTTGTGTAATTTATTTGAATGATTTTGTCAAAAGAATATATATAGTATGAATTATTTATACGTTATATAATAATCAAGAAACACCTGATGAAGACCATATAAAATGGTTAAAACGTTGTGTATTTGAAGTTATAGGTATCTTTTAAATATATTTTTAATAATATTACTCAATAATCAAATAATCGGTTAAATTTGTTTCCTTCAGTTTCAATAATTACAATTTCAAAATTTAAATTCCTCTCACAATATTTTGTTTAAACAATGACATTTGGAATATGGTTGAAGTCTGTGGTCAAACTGAACAACTGAGATTTAAAAATCTACATATTTGTGTGTATGGTGTGTCTGTGTGTGTCAAACGCGTGGTAGTGTGTGTGACGTCTTTTTCATTAATTTAAGGTATTTTGAAGCATTATTATACAAAAATATTATCTCAAAACGCAACTTCCTCATAAACTTCAATTGTGCCAAATTTCATACTCCTCCGTTCGTATAATATTCGGTAAAAGGGGTTTAAAATTTTTGCTTCACGTATTAATATATAGATTATATAATCATTTTTTTATCAAATTTATCAATTTTTTTATATTCACCTCGACTTGATTCTAAGGTGTTACAATTCAATTACACTTTATAGTTGCTTGTAATTTATACAACAATATTTTGTTCAATACATCTTAGTTTGTCTGATCAAACGTACAATTTTCAATCGTTTCAAGTCTACTCAAGTTTTCGACGATTAAACCTGGTTCAAAATCGTTCAATGCAAACATCAACGAGCTCTCGCTTTAAGCGAGAAATTCGAGCAAATCGAGATGTATTTACGAACCGAGTTCTGAATTGTTCAAACCTTTACATAATTTAGACAATGCACACACACCGTAACATCATTAACATAATCGAACAGCCGGAATTAACCACTTCAAATTCCGTTTAGGAGATAAAAGCCTCTCGTTACGTCCCAAAATCGAACCACTCAAAACAGATTTTTTCTTCCAAAAAATGAATTCATTTACTTTTCGCCCCCATTGGCAAGAGAAGCTTTAATGTATTTAATTAGTAAAGTTTAAATTGGAACATAATTTTCTTTTAAAGTGCACGTACATGTGGCAAATCGAAAACGGGGGGTGCGTCAACAATTTCATTTTATTATTATTGCTATTATTTTTGTTTTTATTATTGCAATAAGAGAGGATGAAGTAAAACTCGAAAAGTTGAAATGTCTCTGTAAAAATGACAAAGTGACAAAGTTCTTCTAAAGTGCAATGGAGTGAGTGCAAGGGTGGAAAGAAACGAAGACGTATAGCATAAAGTGAGTAATGATAAAGTTATAGAAAAGTTCAAATTTGCGTTTGGCGAAATTTATTTTCCACTTTGTGTATATTTAGGTGGTACATTTCAGTCGTTTTATTGAAAAACGTACGAAATTGATTATAGCAAATAATTTTCTTCTAACCAATTTTCATGGTAGAACCAGTGTTATTAGATTTTTTCTTCTTAATGTTAAATTATAGTATTTTTGATGGTTAAGGTTTAAGTTCTTGTTGTTCCCACAAATTTGAAAATTTCTCAATATGCGATGCACGTCGTTGAGAAAACTATTAGGCAACTCCGTGGTAGTTGCGGGTTTCGTGGGACGATGAGGTTGTGTCGGGAATTAGGGGTCGATTTGGGGACCCACGACTCACAATGTGTGAGATATACAAGGGAAATATTTGCGGAATGCAGTTGGTGTTTACAAAGAAAATTTCAAACATTTCAAACGCATCTAGAAAGTCGTACGAGCGACACAAACCAAGGGGAAAATTGGCAAGCAAGGCGACGGGATGAGACGAGACGAGACAAGAAACCTAATAGGTGTATATATTAATTACGTAAATTGAAGATTTTAAAAATTACATTTCTTCGCCAATTTAAGACGACAGATTATCTCAAGAAAGCTTCGTCGCCTGTTGAAATTGTTAGGTGAATTTTATAGTGTCTCAGTATGTGTAGTTGTGTGTATGTGTGTGTGTCAGAGGGTAAAGAAAGACGCTTTTGGAAAGTCGCAAATTGAAAGATTATCCCTTGGTATAACGCAACAAACACAACATCAATAGATCGCTCGTTTTATTTTACTTGTAACAGAACGATTTTTCTTTTTCTTTCATCCATTTTCTTTTTGCTTTTCGCGTTGAAAATGATGGAAAAAAAAAAGAAAATGTTCTATACATTTAGTCCTTTACATGGATAGTTTATTTACTATAAGTTAAATAATTTATAGTTTTGGTTCCACTGATTTTAGTAAGACTTGTCTAAAGCTTGATTATGTTACTTTCAAAAAGTGCAAGGCTTCTTTTCAAGATATGCTTTCATATAATATATCAAAGGTGAAATCAATCACGAGGCCAAACCTAATTGAGGCAGTTATTAAAATTAATTTTAAAAATTTTCTTATAAAATACCCTTTAAAGAAGAAATTCTTTACCGCACTCTATAAAATAAAATGGTGATTAAACGAACAAAATGCAAAGCTTTTGTAATGTTATCGTTTTCAAGAATTACTCTGCTGTGAAATAGATAATACATCAAAGTTCAGTTTTTCAACGAATAAGAAGCCATGCTTTATTTTATTTTAGTTTTTTTTTTTAGTTACTTGAGACGAAACCAATTATTTCGAGCTGTTCTTGGAATTTATACATTTTCTTGGGTAAATAATAACCTTTGTAAAAGTTATTTTGTAAGAAGAAATTCTTTAATAAATAAAAATATCTTCCTTTGCTTTACATGTGAACATTGAAGAAAATAATGGGAGAAACTGGATGAAAAATGATGGAAGATTTCAACATTGTAATTTATTATGTTTTGATTAATTTATCACTGAAGAACAATGTTTATAATATTCTATAATTTTCAAAAATTACTATCAAGTGTGCTTCAAAGTTTAATTCGACCAATAAGAAAGCAAGCTTTGCTCTTTTTTGTTAGTTGAGGCCAGACCTAACAAATTTTTCTTAAAACATGTCGAACTAATACAAATTTTTTTTAAATATTATATAACAATTAAAAATTGCAAAGACCCTAGGCCCTAGGGGTATAAGTATGGTAAATTTTCCCCTGGAAGATATTTAAACGATATTTACTTGGAGGATTTTTAGAATGAAGTAATAAAATCTTCGAGAAAATTTTTTAGAAAAATAAAAATTTGATTGATTTAAATTTTGGGTATGTTTTAGAGACTGATGGATTTTTATTGGGGGAATCTATAAAAATATCCCCTTAAAAATAAAAGCTTTACATTTTCATCATTCGAAATCCTTCCAACAATCGCCCTTTAACAATGGTCTCTTTTAAACTACCTCTAGAACAGTGGTACTAAATTTTTCAGCCTCTAATCTTAAGAAAAATCCAATTTTTCGATAATTTTTCCATGATTAAAACTAGAGGCAAATTAAACCAATGGCTCTAGGGGTATAAATATGGTGAATTTGCCCCTGGAAGATATTTAAATAACACTTGGAGGATTTGTAGGTATTAATGAAGTTATAAGATCCTGAAAGCTTCAGGTTCCTAACGCAATTAGTTTTTGAAAAAAAGAAAAAAATATAGTAGCTCTTGAGGAAAAAATTAAGAACCTCATGGGTTCATAAAATTTTTAAAAAAATGGCGATTTTGTTGAAAAAATTTAAACCACTCTATACCTAAATAATGACTTTATTTACCCATACATATAGTAGAAGCTGTTATTGTTTATTGCTTATTTATAACAACAATTAATTTTGCTATAGTCAAACGTTTAAAATTTTAAATATCAATTATCATTAACTGAAATACTGTTATATAATATAAAAAAAATTTTCATAAATAAATATGGAAAATGAAAACAGATTTCTAAGGATATATCTTTAAGGAATAGTATGTAGGATTATGTTTGATCAGTCTTCGTCACTGTCTTCTTCATTCACAAATGAAACGTTTTCTTTATCAAATAATTTGCTCATTGCTTCAGCAGGCCGCAGAATTTTTATCAAATATATCCCGTATGACAAAGAATAAGCAATCGCAAAGCAACTTCCGATTGTTCCAAGATCATAGAATTAAATATTTTGAATAAATTCAAAGTATGAAAATAAGCAATAAAAAATTAAATAACAGCTTTTAACCTATAGATAAATAACCTGTTTTTTTTCAACTATGGTGTACCTTTTTTAAGATTTAAAAAACTCATATTCTTAAATAAAACTAAATGAAGATTTTAAAAAAAATTGTATCATGGTTAAAATTCGAAATTAAATGAAAACAACCATTTTTTAAGGATATTATGAACCCATAATAGGGTTTGATTTTTTCCCCATGAGCTACTATCAGCATTTAAAACATATTCAAAATTTAGATCAATCAATCCACGCATTCCTGAGAAAATTTTTTCTGATTTTTACAAATTTTGCTTTTTTTCAAAAACCAATTGCATTACGGCCCTGAAACTTTCAGGCTCTTACTATTTCATTAATACCTACAAATCCTGCAAGTGTTGTTTAAATACCTTCCAAGGGCAAATTCACCATACTTATACCCCTAAAGCCTTTGGTTTAATTTGCCTCTAGTTTTAGTCATGGAAAAATTATCGAAAAATTGGATTTTTCTTAAGATTAGAGACTGAAAAATTTGGTGTCACTGTTCTAGAGGTAGTTTAAAAGAGACCATTGTTAAAGGGCGATTGTTGGAAGGGTTTCAAATGATGAAAATGTAAAGCTTTTATTTTAAAGGGGATATTTTTATAGATTCTACCAATAAAAAGCCAATTTAGTTAGTTCAGGCCAAATCAGTTGTTTCCAAATCACTAACAATGCATCTTCTTTTGCTTTTTATGCAGACATTGAAGAAATAAGACGGAAATGATGCATATAGGTAAATGCACTTTTTAGATTATTTCATTCACTTTCAATTAGACAGGAAATATTCCAACTACCAATATTTATTTGGTTAGTTGAGGCCACGTTTATACTTGAAATTCGTTAATATTCTTTTAAATATCATCTGTATATAGTAATAGAACATATTGTTGAACAACGAGCCTTTAAAAGATTAAATTTTTTTCAAAATAATATATCTAATAGTTAAATGAATAAATTCAAGATTTCACCTAAAAGAAGTTAGCGTAGAACATTTTTTATTTGTATTAAACTACCTACATGCCAAAAAGTTACTCCTTAAATGCTTTTTTTCTTAGCCATCAAATTGGATAAAAGGACCCAGATCCTGATGGCCAATTAAGAGAAAAAAAAAACTGGTCTTTCAGGATTCCCAATTTCTCTACACGTATAGTTATTAGTTATTTAATAATTAATTTTTTTTTTAAATTTGCATGCCCCAAAAATAAAATTTGCTATAAACTAGAAATAACCACTTGCTATTGAAGCCCTATTGTTTCCACAAATAATTTATTCGATTTTTGCAATATTTATAATAATTATTTGTACAATGTACATGTATTGCTGCACTATGACGTCATCAATTGTCGTTGGATCTTATGGGATCTAAGTTTTCTTTTTCAAGAGTTGTCATTGTGACAATTTAAAGTTCGCCATAATGTTTATATTATAACAATTTGGGCTATCGTTTAATAAAAAAAAAAAAATCCGACCCAACGACAATTGATGACGTCATAGTGCAACAATACATGTACAAATAGCTAAAAAAAACTATTATAAATATTGCAAAAATCCAATAAATTATTTGTGTAAGCAATAGGGCAAATTGAAAGCAATTAAAAAAAATATCTGCTGCTAGGTCTCACAGTAGGTACTTTTATTTATGAAACTCGCTGTTGGTGAAAAGAATTATAAGCACTTTATAACTATACTACCTGATATCCGCCCGCTTCGCTAAACATAGCTAAATTCAACTGATTAATTAATAGAAACCGTCATAGCAAAATATAAATTATTTTTGAAAGTTATTCCTCGGGAATTTTTAATTTTCCAGATTAATAAATATCTTCGTATTTTTACCTATCTAGAAATCTCACTATTTGCAGTTCAGTCATTTTTCATTGGATTATAATTCGTAATTTACGTTTGATATACTTTAAACCAATTCATCCTTACATGTAACTCTATGTATTTTCACCTATATGAATCAAACTCCTAACGACTTCACCTCTCCAAACCAAACTCCTAATCGGGATCACTTAAGTCGAACTGTATACTTTGGTTATTTATTTTTACGGGATATAGTTTGAAACGTGGATATTTATTTTTAAGACTGAAATCATAATCGCTGCAAAAGATTTCCTGATTTTACTCTCAATAAATCGAACAAAGGATAAATAAAATTCCTCTTTCAATCATTCGAACGTTTACTGAGCCGAACTATAGAAAAAATAGCCACTAATAAATTAGCTATGGATTTATGGTTTCTAGAAATTTAACTTTTAAAATTTAACGTGGAATTCGTTGATGTTACTAAAACATAAAATAACAGATCTGACGTCACATTTTTTACAAAAATTACAATTAAATTTTTTTTACAAACAAATAAAGTAAAAATTTTTTGGTCGGAACCTCCCTTATCACTTAGGGGTATGAAAAATAGTTAACGTCCTTTTCTCAGACCTACTTAATATATACACAATATTTCATTAGAATCGGTCAAGCAGTTTCGGAGGAGTTTTGTTACAAACACTGTGACATGAGAATTTTATATATTAGAAGAAGATACATATAGGAACTACCACCATCGGAACCCTCGTTATTTGAATTTTCTCAAGAAAAAGTTTCAAACAAAAGTTGCAGGCATCAATGAGTCTAAGAACTATAGCAAGCTTAAAAAATCGTTGGAGCCGTTTTCGAAAAAAAAATTAAACGCTCAAAAAATCCATGATTAAAGCGGAGCTTCCGGTCAACCAATTTCAACCAAAAGCTTCGCGGCACAACTAGATGTAATACGGAGGCTAAATTCCAAGTTTGGTCCAACTCGGATAAAGCTTTCGATACGATATGGCTGTCACACACAGACATGTTTTTAAAAACAATTTTTTGGGATTCAAGGAGCGTCAAAACTTAGTAAAACGTAAAAAAAAAACAGAACTTCAATAACAAGTGGTTATTTTGGATTTAATAGCTATTTTAATTTTTGAGGCATGCAAATTTTTTAATAATTATAAGCGTGCAGGAATTGCGGATTCTGAAGGAGGATTTTAAGAACAATTTTTTGTCAACTTCTTTCCGGTATATAACAATTTATGTACTATTTATACATCAGTATTTGTTTTTCAACCAATAAGAGGATAATTACTTTAGTTACTTGAGGCCATATCGGTTACTACTTGAAATTTGTAATTTCAACAAGAAATCATGTTCTATAAAAGCCCTTATATCCTATCATAAAAAGGTCGTAAAAAACCAGATAATGAACGAATGAATGAATTAATGAATGAAAATCTTAACAAATATGAATTGAATATTAATTGTTATCAAAGTTTCAGTTTGAGTAACTATAATTAATTATGTAAGTTTCAGCTAATCAGAAAGCAATTCTATATTATTTATTTAGTTTAGGCCAAACCGATTATTATAAGTCGCTTAAAAAACTTTCCAAAAATGTTTTTTTTTTAAAATAAAGTTTATAGAAGTTATAAAAGTTAAAAACTTATCGAAGATAAATTGTTAGATGCAATTATTGTTATGTTTCGCCCCTTAGAGCAAATCCCAACAAAATCTGAGCTCAAAGAAACAATCTTTGAAATGTTCATTCCTTCAACTTCGACAATTTTATTTTCTCCGTTTTGTTTCGAGAAAAACGAAGGTACTGATAAATAATTCAAATGAATCCGCATTAAAATTTTGCTCTCCTTATACTTGGTCTTTGATCGATTTTTTTGAAACAATAAAACATTTAATTTCACCATGAATAAAACATCAATTGCATATTTGTTTAAATGTTAACTTTCCTCTTCGTTTTCGTTTATTTGCCCGCTGTTCTTTTACCTGAACATCGAACAAAGAGCAATGAGGGGTTATCAAAATAATACGAGATAATGTTTGATCAAATATATAGTGGATGTATCCGGTCAGTAAGTTTTAATCGATTTTATTTAAAATTGGATGAAATTAATTTTATCCCGGTTTTAGAGTGTGTGGATATTGAATGAGAGCTGGTTTGTGTGTCGAAGTGTGTGTGTGGATTTTGCCGGTATATCAAACACGTAGTATTGATGTATTGAATTTAAAATAATCGTTTGGGATTTTTTTTGGTCGTTTTATTAGTTTCGGAAAATTGAATACTTGCCTTGTGAAAAATTTAGTCAGTGTTGGTTAGTTGAGCGCGAAGCGTTAAACGTTCCATATGACATTCGCGAAAATTGTTCGTGTTGTCACAACCTCAAAATTTTCACACATTTCTTCGCTCCGATTTAACGACGCGGAAAATTTAACGCAAATTATTAAAAAATAAATAAATAAAGGTGTCGATTTGTGACGAACACTAAATGAAAACAATTTGGACGTGGAAATGTCGTCGTCGTGAACGTTTAATTGTGAAGATGAGGCCTCGATGTGACGCACAAAACTGTTGTCGCTTTATGACACTTGACCAGAGTCAAAGCTACTGAAGCTCAGTTCCCGGCATGTCCTTGACGCTCCGGGTAGCTCCAGCTGCAGACTCAGTGCTACCAACCTCTCGCGCAGATAACCAACACGAAAGCTCTCGTTGCGTCATCGCGCAATTGGCGCATTGTATTACCGACGACGCAAACGTGCATTCCTACGACATTATTCTTCACAAAGCCCCTCTCATGCACATACACATACATACACACACACAACAACGAAAAAGCCTTTTTCTCATCCCTCACTTCAACTCATTAAAAACCATTTTTTTTTTATTAACATCTTTCCTTACATTTCTCTCAATCGTTCCCCAAAAAACTTTCTTCTTTACTTTCTAAACGATTTTATTTACCAAATCCATCAATCACTCGCAACTTTTAGAGGGAATTTTTTTGTTAATTTCCCATCGACAATTTTTCTTCCCCCTTCGAGTGAAAGAGATAAGACGTGGGAAAAATCTTTCTTTGGACGAGATGGGAAATATTGTATCTTAATATTATCATCATCCTTTTCCTATATTCGTATTACTTATATATATATAGAATGATATATATATAAATATATTATATTCTATAGAAAGAGAGTTTTATTATTTCCGTATCGTTGCTTATTTATGTCACCCAACCGATCGGTAAAATGTGTAAGTCGTGCTATTTATTTATAACGAGGAGATTGGCTTATTAATTTTACACAAAAAAATGAAAGGAAAATTTCTTTTATTGGGACTTATTTAAAAAAAGTTTGTGATGGTGTTTTTCTTAATTCTTATAAGACGTAATTGGTTTTTACTGTCGAATAAAAGAAATTAATGGAGCAGTTTAAAGATGTTATTGCCTTTTGGAGGGAAAAAATGTAAATGGTTTGGGAAAATTGGAAAACACGAATTCAAGTGCCATCTGTTGAGTTTATTTAGTTTTAAAGAAAAGATAGCCAAGTTACTAACCGATGTTATGATTTGAACTGATTTGAAGACCCACGAGATATAATTTGTGTTGAATAAAATTTTAGAAAGAAATCGTTCAATAAGTAGATTACTTACAATGCACTTATAAAGCTCAAATACATAATATAATAGCAACAAAAGTACAAGTGGTCTTAAAATATTTTTTGTCAACAAACATTTTCGTGCAAAAAATTGTACTTATGACTTTCAAAAGTTATAAAAATTTATAGATTTCGAATTTTCCAGTATTTAAAGAATGATAAATTATTTAAACCAATCAATTTTTACTTTCTTTTACTACTAAATAGTAAAGGAAGTATTGTAATCGGGTCGAATTTCCGAATTCGAGCTTTCATCGGAAATACATGTTTTGAGGTCTTCTGAGTCCAAAAAAGTGGTTTTTAGAAACATGTCTGTGTGTGACAGCCATATCGTATATATGTATATCGAAGCCATATCAAAAGCTTTATCTGAATTACACCAAACTTTGAAATTATATATAACATCTAGTTGAGTCGCGAGACCTTTGGTTGAAATCGGTTAACCAAAAGCTCCACTTTATTCTAGGAGTTTTTGAGCTTTTTCAGATTTTTTCGAAAACGACTCATTTTACAATACATTACAATTAAAAGTTAATCGGCTATATCTCGAAAAGTAAGGATTTATATGAGAATCTTGTTCCTGTATAACTTATAGATAATACAATTATTCACAAACATTGTCTTGAAAACTTTTTCTTATTTCAATAGTTTTTGATCTATGAAGACAAGAACGCAAAACAACCCAATCATTAAATTTCAAGTGGTTCTCGGCTATTTTCTTATCAATTACAAAAATAATTATAATAAGAATTATTATACTCCCAATGAGCCATTCAATAGAATAAATAATAATCTAAGAACAACAAAAACGAATATTTAACTTACAAACATAACGTTCCTAATAAACGAGCTATAACTTAGAAAAAAATGATTTTTTAGGAAAAATTTGTCCGTATCGAATTAATAGGCAATACAAATACCTACAAATACTGCCCTTTTATTTTAATTTTTAATTTCATCAGATTTTGATGTACGAGGTCAAAAAAAAATTAGTAAAGAAATTTGTAACAAATAAAATGCACATTCAATGAACCACTGGTTTTTGGCCACTTATATAGACCGGAAGATTTTGCATCTAAAGAAATAACTATATAAAATAATCTGCAACTAAATTACAGCCCTTATCAGTCTTATCAGTTCACTATTTTTAAGTCATCAAATGGTGACATCTAGTAGTGAAAAGCTGAAAGCTTTAAATTTAGTTCTAAGGTCAGCTAAATAACTTTTGTTTGTTTAAACCGAATGAAATTTTTTAAAGAATGATATTTAATAAATTGGGTTACAAAGATTAAGACGATTGAGCGTGTTAAATGTATTACAAAGATCATAAAGGTTGAGAATTCCACAAAAATCTGATTTAGAATTACAATGTTGGCACATAAAAATACATTCAATTTGATAACAATCGGTTTTAACGGCACTGAAAAATTTGTAACAAGGAACTAATAACTGCAATGGGCCGATTTTCAATTTCACTAATTCTAAGCCCTTAATTCTATTAGTGCTAGCCTACACATAAGCGCGATTTGCGATTTGTGTGAGTCGATCGTGGCATGTTCCAAGTGGCTATCTCCAAATGAAAATAGTACACGTGGTCGTTCAAAGCGATTATTGACGTAACGATAGGCCAATACGCACCCATATTTTCAAACAAACCACACCTAAGTTAGTGTTAGATAGCCCTAATAAGCTCCAAAAAAGTAGCCCACAAATTTTTTTTCTAAATATTTCATTTGAAAGAAGTTTTAAGAGATTTCCACCAAATTTTTAAGACTGATATGAAAATTGGGAAAAACGAGGATAGGATGCTTACATTACATCCATGTGTTTTCCTAATCGGCCAATGCCGGTTCCGAACAGTGACGAAACGCTTTCGGAGTTGTTCGAGCAACCGGCATTCCATCCAACACAAACTTGATCGGCGAGTTCTCTCGCCAATGGCATTCATTAAGAAACGATCCGTCTGTGTGCAACAGGTTGTTCTTTTCCTGTGTGACGATTTTTAAAAATTTAAAAAAATTTTTTTGATCATAATTAGATTAGACGAGTGATAAAAATCGGTACTTTTCTTGATTGAGTAAAAAAATATTTTTTACAAATAGGGTAAAGCGGGGCAATTTGATGCATTGGGTGTTAAACGAGGTTTGTTGGTGGTTTTCGTTCAGTGAGTAAAAAAAAAAAATGGAAAAATTCGATTGGTTCGTTCGGTTGTTGTGAGAAAAGCTCGAGCCATATGGAATTGGGTTTGAAGTGAATCGCGCAAAACGTGCTAAAGTTTATCAGTGGCTCAGTGTGATTTTTCGCCGAAAATTAACAAAACGAAAACAGTTGGGAAAATTTATAAAACTAAACGGCAGGCAGCATGGAGACGTTTGCAGTTGATAAATCCTTTTACGACATCGGTGCTAGCGATCTGAAGGAACTATGGGACTCCGATCTCGATCCGGTTAGTCAATCAATCAGCTTCTAACTCTCTTAATAACTTTCAAAAGTTTTTCATCCAAAAAACCCGACCATCAACCTGTTTTACTCGAAAGAGCCAGCGACAATTTGAAAGTCAAAGATTTTAACTTTGACCTTAACATCGTAGTCGCATCACACAACTTACTAATCAAAAATCTCCGTATTAAGACCGAGATTTTTTTCCAACTTGCAGACTTCATGTCTCTGTGTCGGTCGCAACACTTTCATGCAAATCTTAGACAGTTCCAAATCTAAACCGGAACCTACCAACTTATCATTCAATCAATAAGTGCACCACTAACGACCAAAACGTTCTTCACTCCGATAAAAATTGATCTTTGACCAGCCTAGTGGGATGTTACACGGATTAGATTAGAAACGACCAAATTCTAATTATTTTTGAGGTTTTCAATTTGATTGTTGCAGTCGACACGAGTCATTGCAGTAGCAAGGCCTTGGCCTCCACTTGGACATTGTGTGGTGCTATATAATTAAACTGCATATTATTTCCGAGAGATTGCAACATTGACGATTGGTTAAAAAAATAAATATCTATAAATAATTGATTCAAGTTTAGTAGCGAGCACGAGATTGATGAGAATTTTCCACATGTTGAGCAGTTATAAATCAAAAATTTATTTGACTGATTTAAGAAATCAATGAGTAAAATATTGCATGTAAATCTATTGTTGATAATGATGGGAAGAAGGGCATTATACAGATAGGATAGCGTGACAAACATTGAAGGTTGCAAATTAAAGAAGATGCAAGGGAGACTTAAGCCAAGCGTGTGCACTCAACCAATTTTCGACTTATTAAATCATTCAATTAACAAACTTTTTTTCTCTCCAAACCATGTCTGCTTAATTTCACACAAATCTGTTTATTTATTAGCCTATTTATAGATTGAATATTTTCGCCTTCTACTCTAGAAATGATGCTCAAGCCAAATGATTTGAAGACGAATAATTTTCCCTTGAGTTTATCAAAACCACTTTGGATCATTTTTTTTTTTTTAATTTCAACATTCCCTTCAACTTGAAAATCCGTGTAAATCGCAAAATTTGAATAATTTAATATGATATCCTCTCACACTCGTCGGATTACTTGAATTGTCTCTTTCTCTATGGACTACGTTCCGTTCCTTTCCTTTCGATGGACATGTTATATTAAACCCAAAAACCGGTTTGGACCGACCTATAATTAGTCATTCACTCGTTCAAATTACTAAACTATCTCTCTATCACTGAATCAAGACGAATATAAACAGGCAAAACACAGCGATTGCATTGAAATCCCAAAGGAAAACGGATTCTGTTCCTTGTTGCAGAAAAAAATGCATTTACAACGTTTTTATACGCTTGTCCCAAGACAATTTTCTAACAATAGTGTAAAACACGGGGAAACATTCCGCTTTATTAATTAAAATGATTTATTGCTATGTTAAGTTTTAATTATTACTAATTTAATAAGAGAGTCGATATAAAGATTTTCAAAATAATAACACAATTTGTATTTTAAGATATTTAAATGGTACATGGAGGATTTTTAGGTATTAATGAAAGATTCCGATAGTTTTTAGGTACCTGACGCAATTGGTTTTTGAAAAAAAGCAAAATTTGTAAAAATAAGAAAAAAAAATTTTTTTCTTAAGAACGCGTGGATCGATTGATCTAAATTGCTAAGCATTTCTAATCACATCTTTGATCTTTTTAATTGGTCCATTTAAGGATCGAAAAACATTTTTTTTTTAGTGCATTAAATAACGTTTTTGACACGGCTCTTAGTTGAATTGTTTTCTTTGGAAAAAATTTTGATAAAAAGTGAATTGATAAGAATGAATGTAATTTGCAATGAACTTACAGTACAAGAAATCAAAGATTTCGGTATAAAAATTTCCATTGAGTTAGAATTTAGCGTTTAAACCATTTCTGTTATAATATGTAGAAAAAGAAAATCAATTCTGATTGGTTCATTTGGAGGTTAACTTTTTTTTAAATATAGCAAATAACGTTTTCGACACCATTAGTCATTGTCATCATTAGTCTAAGGGTTACTTAACTTAAATTTATATGGCTGATTTTTGTTATATTGTGTAGAATATTACTCTGAAGTAATATCAAAAGTGTCAGCCGCTTTCCATGGATTAGAACTTTTGTCAGACGCTTTAAAGCTCCACAAAAATAAATTTACTTAACCTATATTTAGATGTTCGAGTTTTAAATAACGTTACATTTAATCAGTCAGACAAATTTTAATGACCAAACATTCACCCTTATTCTCTTCAATATCTATTGTCACGATATTCTCTCGGATGATGGCATCCTCTCGATACAATACGCTGATGATGTCGGATTTTTCCAATCATCTAGAAGCGTCCATGGAGACACCAACAAATTAAACCACTTAAACCCCAAAGTACGAGATTGGTATTGGAAGTGGAAGTTCGATATTAACAAGACCTCCAACCAAATATCTGAGAGTCTTCTTTAACAAAGAAACGCCGCCTGTGGTAAGGCTATCACGGTTTTGAAACCCTTTTTCAATAACCCCAAAATATTCCTATCCACCAAGGCTCGCGCGTTCAACGCGATCATTAGAAGTCTATGCACCTACGCGATCCCCATATGGAGATCCACCACTCCAAACAAATTATCCAAGATACCTATTTACGTCTACTCCGTTCTGATCTTATTTACCCCTGGTTCGTCCATAACATCCAGGTACTCCTGGTACATCTTATGCCATAAATTTTCACCGCTCCATAGCTTCTGACCCTAACCCTACCATTAACTCTTAGTAAATGCAGAAGCAAGAAAACCGACCGCTTCAGAAGACCTTGCCTTTTGGTCTCACCCGCTCCATAATTTATCACTACGAGTCCTGCAATATGCGTTAGTGTCCCTAGCCATTTGCTGGACCTTCTTTTTCTCACCATGGTCAAAAACCGCAATGGTTGGTGACCGGTGAGGTTTCAGTTGGTGGGCGCTGCGTGCGAATCTGACACTACCCATACGGGTCTCTTTCTGAAGATCCTTCCCTTATTCACAAAATATATAATCACCCAACATTCCCTAAACACAGAAATTATTCAATCATGAATATGAGTGAGAGAGCTTTACGTATGCGATTCAGAGCGAGTGAGACATCTATAGTAAATATTATGATGAAAATTCAAATGACCAAGATGATTAAGAGACAATTAAATAACTTCACTAATTAATCATGGTTGAATATTTTTCTACTAAAATTAATTTTTTCTTAAAATTAGGGGATGTTTGGTCAATTACAATTGGTAAGACTGAGAAAATGTAACTTTGTTATAGTTGGCTTAGTAAAATATTTAAAAATCAGACTTGTGAAAATGAGTTCATTTATTTTTTGTGGAGCTTTAAAGCGTCTGACAAAAGTTCTGATCCATGGAAAGCTTCTGACACTTTTGATATTACTTCAGAGTAATATTCTACACAATATAACAAAAATCAGCCATATAAATTTAAGTTAAGTAACCTTACTTTAAGTTATCTTTCTCACCTGGTACCTGCCCAGGTACCACAGAGCGAACTCCACAAGCACGCAGGTATTAAAAGTACATGGGACACTACTCAGAACATAATATTTTTGAAAATAACTTTTATCTTAAGGCTCTGGGATTTTGGACCATATAAATGAACCGTTTTTCTTGAAAGTGGTATAAGTATATGTTTGAGTAAAAATTAAGTTAATGATAACAATGCATTTTTATATACGGTTTTATTATCTAAATAATTTTTGTAACAATTTCGTAACTTTTAATAATGTTTTACTACTAATTACTACCAGTGACGGATTCAGGGGAGGGGTCATGGGGGTCATGACCACCCACCAAGCTTTTCATACATTAAAAAAAATAAATTACGTTAATAAATCAATTGTCTAATAAATACTAAACTCAATAGAAATTTGGTTGTTTGGCTTGCTGTCCCTTCCCTTAGCGTGAATAAAATAACTAGTAAACGATACAAGTCTATTAGTTATTGTTTTTAACCAAGAAACGCATGAAACCACGTTTTTGAGAGATATATTTTAAAAAAAGTGGTTGCGAGTACTTATGTACGCGCGTGAGAAGTTATACTTCTTTGGTATCATTAAAAATTAGTTTTTAGTAATTTTATTCAAATAATCAATTTTAAAAACTTGTTAATTTATATTTAATAATAATAATAATATATATTTAAAGATATAATTATTAAAAATAAAATTAAGAGAATAATATTTTAATTTGTATCAATAAATAATATCCAAAGAAAGCTGCAAGACGTTTATAAAATTTGTCAGGATCATTTTTCTGGTTAACAATTCATGCAAACAAAGTTTCATAGAAATTGTGAAATAAAGTAAGTAGCTACTTGTCAAAGTAAATGTCTTAATCTTATTCATATCTTGTGTTGTTTAAATTATTATTCTAAGATGGTTGAATCATTTCAGAATCGCAGATTTCGTGATTACTAAGAATATGCATGGAATGCAGACGTCATTTTTATCATTAAATTTCAAATAGTATAACAGCTACTGCAAAATTCGAGAAAAGTAATAACTTATCTATTAATAATATGTGTCATTTGTATATATAATTATTTTTAATTTTAATATAAAGATAAATAAATACAACAAAAATTCAAATTACGCGCGCCAGGAGACCCACTGGTTTGGCGACTAACTTCATTTTGTTAATTTTTGGATGAAAATGCGCGCGCATCTTAAAATTTCACTCTCATCATTTTTTCATGAGGCGCCTAAAGAAGTATAACTTTAAAAAATTTCCGAAGGTGGGCCCCCGGACCTCCCGTTAAGGGGGTATCACCACAAACCCCGGTAGTGACCCCCCACCAAGCTACATTCTAAATCCGTCCCTGATTACTACAACCCCTCAAATGTCTTCTACTATAACATTGACTTAAACCATTTTCAAAATAAAGGTCTCCAAGTACAAATTATTTTAGTTATCAATTCATTTGTAAAAAAAAAAGGAAACTTACATTGCCTCCAATATCTCCATGATGCCAACCATGCTTTTGACACCTTTCACCCAAACGAACCCCTCGATACTTTCAGCCTCTTTTATTTCCATAGTTCTAAGAATAAAAATACAAACTAGTTAAACATAAACGACTTTACCCAAATAAGATAAGCCATACGTTCGTTATCTGCAAAAATTTCACGTAAAAAATCCCCCCAATATCGACCACTCGAATCTATGAATGCATCACCAACAAACGGCTTAATCTATGTAATTTGAACAAATCATTTAGGTTAGAGATTATATATCGATACGATGAGATCTTTTGAATAGTTTTAAGGATAAAACACTAATAATAAGATAATTAAATTATGTTTACTCCTTTGTCTTAAGAAATCATTTAAGATATCTCACCTCGTGCTAATGCAATCAATATGCATCAATTGTATGACTTATGCGTCTTGATTGTTCCGAGAAAGTTTGTTAATTGTTCGAACACTTTAAAACACCACCACTTGTTAATTGCATTGATTTCATTTTTTTTTTTTAAATTGTCAATTAATTGTTAATAACGAGTTGAACGGGCGAAATTAATTAAGAAATTGGACGATGCAAAAGGACGCGGGTTCATCGAGAGTTCGTTAATGATAAAAGTTGACGATCGGCGTTAAGTTAGTGGTCGTTGAGATGAAGTGGGGTGCAACAAACAGTACGAGTCGCTGCATGCAGCGCTTTATTTCGGCCGTTTTTGAAACAACAAATCGCTTGGCTTTTGTTTTTTTTTTTACGATCTTGATGAGCGTCAGTAAATTGTTTAATAAAATCAATTAATTAATAAGTGGTTTTTAATAAATAGTTTTTAAGTGCATCGACTGAGATTTTGGTTGTGGCATTAACCTCTGATGTTAACCTCTTCATTTGTAAGTACATATTGTTATTTACATTGTTTTGATTGATTATTATACGAATTGTTGATAATTTGATTGAAATTAATAACCTCACAAAGATAATTAATTTATGAATAATTATATAATCAGAATCAATGATACTGGGAAATTATTTTTTTCCTAGTTGACTTAAGCGAATTTGATAGTTTTGAAACTCAAGAGCTTATAGGGATGATATTGTAACGTTTTTACGGGTTCGTTGGTTTGTGTATAATGACAACGAATTTATTTCTTAACAATTGTTTATTTATTTATTTAACACTTATGCACTACACGTTAACAATTAGCCAGTTTTTAAAGTCACTTATTCACTATTACAATGTCACTGTCACAATAGTCACAGCACTGTTTATATTTCACTATATACACAATGTACACTTTATTTAACAATTCACTGATCACTTTATGCACTTTAACTATAGTCACTAGATTTATTTGAATACTCTCGGTGATTTATTTGGATACTCGTCGAACATTTATTTGAACACTCTCGATGGTTTATTTAAATACTGCCGATTGGCTCGTCATTCGGATTATTTATAGTAACTCATCATCAGTCGAGAACTTTCCAAGCCATAAATCATCCGTTACTAGAAGATTCTATTTGTAATCTTAGCGCCTGTCTTTCTCTCATCCATTGGTAAATCAATGGAGAAAATACTAGAACAATGCGCTCTTTCTCTCCTCTTTTGTAATATTAATCCTCGGTCATAAAACGGCTCCAGAGTGTCCATCCTTTTGTGCAATTCTTATCGCTGGTGATTGGTTAATTCCCCCCATCGGTCGTTCAGACACAAAATGGTGTCTTAGGTTTGTGACAATATTATAACAAATTTAATCAGTTTTGCTTCTTTTTAAACACTTAAAAATATTAGAAAAACGTATGGAACTTATGGAAAACGTAAAGCTATAGGTGGTTCTGCGATTTAAATCATTCTCCAACAAACATTGATTTGGAAAACTTTTATCCTAACCTACAAAAATTCTTAATTTTACTGTGTAGATATCAAATTTTTAATAAATAGCCAGTGATTCCCAATTTTTTTTTGCACTTAGGCCACTAATATTGTTTAGTTGGTGGAACCTTTTTACCTTCTTTTACTACTGTATAGTTTATAAAGTATATATAGATTTAGAATTTTCACCGGAAATGCACGTTTTGCGGCCTCTTGGGTCCTGCTGAGTGAGAAATTTTGCAATTATTGGCTTCAATTTTATTAAAATATTTTTTTTAACGTGGAAATTAAACTATTAGAAATTTCCCTTCACCAGCAACAGGTGGTTGTTTAATAATATCAATAGTAGTACCAACATTCTATTCGATTCTTATAAGGATTCAACTAATTGACTTGTTTTTAAACCAGCGCCTTCTTTTAATGAGCTCATTAAGTAATTTTCCTATATGAGATTGATTATTGATTAGTTCGTAAATAATTTAACACTTACCTACGAAAGTACGTGTGAAATGTGGCCTTAATATAAATTATAAGATGTCATTGTTATAAACCAGTGATCACCAACATCCGCCCCACCAAGGATTTTTTATGGTTCACTAAAATTTCGGTTTCTGCTAAAATATGAGTAATTTACATATGTAGTGGATAACGTTTAAAACGAATACGTAATTCTGAGTGATAAATGATTTTTAGGAAAATGGCTGTCTTTCAATATTTTAGAAATTTCTTTTATTATTTTTCTTTACTTTCTTTTACTACTATATAGTAAAGGAAGTATTGTAATCGGGTCGAATTTTCGAATTCGAGCTGTCACCGGAAATATATGTTTTCGAATTCGACCAAACTTAGAAATTTGCCTTCATATTATGTTTAGTTGTGCCGCGAAGCTTTTGGTTGAAATCGGTTAACCGAAAGCTCCACTTTATTCTAGGAGTTAATGAGCTTTTTCAATTTTTTTCGAAAATGGCTCATATGATTTTCTTTAAACTTTCTATAGTTCTTAGACTAATTGATACCCACAACTTTTATTTGAAACTTTTTCCGTGGAAAATTCGAATAAGGGTGGTTCTGGGGTGAAGGTTGGAAATTCGTATATCCATATGTACACTGCCGGCCAAAAGTTTGAGACCATATAGATTTAAGCCAAAAAAAGGAAATATTGTTAAAAATTCAAAGACAAATACAGTAAAAATGTTTATTAATATTATAGTTATAACCTTTAAACATACTTAGTATAGAAAATAAACATAAAAAATTATTCTATAAAAAAAAAATGAACTAATTACTCAAACTGTTTTTTCATCAAAAAATCCTCCCTTGCACTTTATTACTTTTTCTACTAGCCTCGGCATTCTACTTATTAATTTATTTATGGTTTCTTGAGAAATTTTGTTCCAGCTTTCTTGTAGTAGTCTCCACAAGTCTGCAAGTGAAGAGGGACACTCCTCTCGGACATTCCTATCAAGCTCGTCCCACAAAAGCTCGATTGGATTGAGATCCGGACTTTGCGGTGGCCATTTCATGATTTTTAAAACTCCTTCTGCTTCTTTTTGTAATAAATAATTTTTACATAGCTTGGAAGTATGCTTTGGATCGTTATCTTGCTGATAAATGAACCCATTGCCAATTAAACTTAAGCCTGATGGTACAGCATTTTTTTCGAGAATTGTTTTATATTCCTCTTTCTTCAAAATTCCATCAATTTTAACCAAATTTCCAATTCCATGGCCTGAGAAACAACCCCAGACCATTATTGAACCACCACCGTGTTTAACAGTTGGCACTACACAATCTGGTAACATCTTTTCTTCGGTGCTACGCTGAACGTAAATTCGTCGATTTGAGCCAAATACTTGGAATTTTGACTCATCAGTCCAAAGAACTTTTTTAAAATCATCTTCTGTCCAATCTCGATGGAATAGGGCCCACTGCATCCTTTTTTTCTTATTTTGCGGCCTTAGTAAAGGTTTCCGAACGGCAACACGACCAAACAGTTTAGCGTTCCTCAACCGTCTTTTCACTGTGGTAAGCGAAACTGGTTTATTTAAAGATTTGTTCACTTCAGCACGAATTTTTGGTGCTGTTAAGCGTCTATTCCTTTTGCTGGTAATAACGATAAACTGATCCTCACTAGAAGTAGTAGCTTTTGGTCTTCTTGAACGTGGAAAATCTTGAAAACTACCCGTTTTCTTAAACCGAATAATTGTGCGATGAATACAAGTCTTCGAAAGTTTAAGTTGAGACGCAATTTCACGTTCGGATTTGCCTTCATTATGTAAAGTAACAATGGCAGATTGAGTTTCGATATTTATTTCTCGTATTTTTCCCATTTTTAAAACGTTTTAACTATAGAAACCCCAAGTTAAGACTAAATTAAATTATTCGTACAAAATGGTACATAACTTAAAAAAAAATTTAAAATAACCTGTTTTAGAAAGTCTAAATAATAACAAAGAATAGCCAGTGCAAAATTAAAGAAGAATAGAATTAAAGAACAATTAATACGGAGCTACTTTAAATATAATGATGACCCTTCCACTGGCCAGACATCCTGCGGTCTTGGATGTTTTTAAACAGAACCCATTAATTCTATTTGTACCTGAGAAACATACCTACAAAAGTCTCTTTAGATGTTCATCAGTAATTTAAAAATATGTATGGACAACAATTTTTATTTTAGTACCGAAACTTTGAATACAATAAGTGATAGCATAAATATATTACAACTGGTCTCAAACTTTTGGCCGGCAGTGTATATTGTATATATATAGGCTGTATGCATATACAATAGTTCTGTTTATATGTATATTTATAAAGTACTTATAGTTATTGTAAATATATATTATATAATAGTAGTTGTTCTGGGGCGCCTATGGCGCCCTATTTTTTTTAAAAAAGCCCAAGTTTCTTACGTGAAAGTTATTGCATGCGTTCGTATTGCAGTGTGTTTGACAACCAAAAGTTATGAATGAGTTCAATAAAAAGAATAAATAATTTATTTTTAATTCATAAATGTTTTATTTGTTTATAAAATTTCTTGATACACAACATTGCGAGTGAAAATACGATTATCATTGAGTAAATGTCCTTGTTGTGGGGTTGGCTCAATAGTAGTAGGCATAGTATAGGCAACATAGTAGGCATTGAGCTTTACAGAATGAGTGAGTGAGTGAATCAGTGACCTGGGCTTTTATATTATAAAAAAAGAAGATATATAAATTGTAAATATATAAATATATATAATATTATAGTTATTTTAACCAACAGTGAGTTTCATAAATGAAAGTAAAAGAAAGTACTGTGACGCCTCGCAGCACATATTTTTATTTTTTTGTTGTGCGGGTTTTAGTATTTTTCTTCACTTTATCACCGCAACCAATTCTATTGTGATGTGATTCTCTGTATTAATTAGGGGAGCATTAAGCTTTTAAAGAAAGCCAGCACCTACCTAGGGATTGGCATTGCTATCTCGCCAGACGTCATATCCATCTTTCCGAGATACTTAAGTCTTCTTTTGAAAGCTACCTCACATGAACACAAAATGTGCTCCGCCGCTTAAACCGCTTTCCAGGAGAGGCTAAATATGTCGGTCTTATCGATCTTGTGAGGTTGGTAATTTTTTGGTCTTCCAAGCTAAAAAAGCGTTTTCGATTTTGCTTTTTGTGATTCCACAAGAAGGTCCTATGAGGAGGTCTGATGAGGCGCCATTTTTGGCCAGTTGATCGGCTTTTTCATTACCCTCTATACTCACATGTTCTGAAGCCCTTAATGGGTAGACCTTGTTGTCAGCTCCCTGGGAGCTTGTGGAGATTGCCAAACAAGCTAATAGACCTAACCGTTTTAGATGACAGTGTCTTGAGCGCTGATTGACTTTCACTTACAATGTTGTTGAGTGCCCCATTTAAACCCCCCGCAAAGTTTAGTCTGGCGCATTCATCTATTGCAAGTACTTCAGCTTGGAAGATGGTAGTTTCTAGAAGATGGTTCATAAACTGCCATCTATAACTGAGCTGTCATTATACCATACCACCCCGCTTAATTTTGCCCTTATTTTCCATCTAGTTGTGCCGTGTAGTTTTTGGTTAAAATCAATAGACAGGAAGCCCAACTTAAAACTTAAAATTTGCTAAAATTCCTAGACTCATTACGGTTTACAACTTTTATTTGAAACTTTTTCCTGGGAAAATTCAAATAAGGGGAGTTTTGGAGAAGAGAATTGGAGATCGTATATAGTTCTGTTTGATATTTAGTATTTATATATTGAAAAAGTGATTTGATGATCATTTCTACAAAAAAGTTGAGAGCCCCTGCTCTAATATCCCACTATAAAATGCATGTCAATATGCGTCGAACTTTGTAACGTTTAAAATGTATGTAAAAAAATAAATGGTACAATAACACAAATACAAATAACAATAAATCATAATCCAAATAATGATTGTTTGTTTAAAGAAAGATAACGAAAATTTGTAAGTTGATTTCAAAGAAATGTAATTTACAATTCGTCGAAAGTCAAACACATAAAAAATGCATAATATTAGTGAGAATATATGGAAGATAAAACACGATTCACTTTGCAATTACTAACCGACGAAACGATGAAATACCCAAACTGATAAAGTCTGCGGCCCGTTCCTTGCAACTGGAATTTCTAATTAAATTTTTTGAAATTTCAAGGTTTCACTCGAAAAAATCTTTCTACTTGTTTCATCATAAATTCTTTAACATACAGATAGATTGTCGATTTCAAGTCAAAACTTGGATTAGTGAATACAATGGGATTAAAATAATTATTGGTCTTTAAACTTGGAACAGCTTAGTGGAAAATGAATCGGAGATAATGAAATTGTCTTGATGGGACTTCAAATGCATTTAGTTTCTTGTGAAACATAACGATAATGTTTATCGAAAAATTCGTATGGGATCATATTTCGGTTTCTAAAAACGCCCCTAAAATCCTGGACTGTGTTTAAGTTAGTTTTTGAGCAGCGTTGAAAGAGTGAATTAAAAAAAAAATTTTTTCGGAAATTACTTCATTGATTATATGATGATATTTTCAGAAAACTTCAAGAATAATGGCATTGTAAATATTCAAGCTGTTTGCTTTAAATGAACCAAGTCAAACATTTGATTTTTTTCGAATTTGAAGTGGTCACTGTCATTGAGCTGCAGAGATTTAACCATGAGGAATATCAAATTTTTGTTAAGAACATTTTGAATTGACATTTAGATTTTCTTAAAGTTTTATTTTTTGCAAAATTTTCTTTGGTTTCTGAGATATTTTTTAAAATTTAAAAGTGACATTAAGAATTTCAAATGAAATTTTTCAATTTGTCCTGGTGCTAAAATTTTTGGTCCTATAAATTGTATTTATTACAATTTTGGTAGTTAATTTATTTATCTACAAATTTTATTTGAAACCCTCGCGTAGATGTGCTTTTGTTTCTGTGATAATCCGGAAAATTTAAACTTAAGACATCGAAATTTGCATCAGTAAACTTTAGTTGGACCTAAAATCGAAATTCTTTGCAAAATCAATTTTTTTCTTGAAACCACCATAAACTCAACTTATTATTTGCTTTAAGTTTTGAAATATTTTCCCATAATTTTCATATGGTATTTGAAATATTTAGTAAAAAGCTAACCTTAAAATGTTTCCATTGATATTTAGCTTAAATATTAGGATAATCAAAAATTAATGCGTTATACTTTTTGTTAAAAATTAAATTTTTTACAACTTTCATTTAAACATTTTTACAAAATGCGCTTTAGTTTTCAAAGTATCCAGAAAATAAATATTTGAGATATTTAGACAAAAACAAAACACCGTTTAAAGTTTGTACAAGTAAACTTCAATTATGTCAGAAGCCCTACTTATTAATAATATCAAAATTTTACTAATAGTGATTTAATTAATTAATAATAATCTAATCTTCTATAAGTTTTATTTGCAACATTTATCCGAGTTTTCTTTAGTTATCAAGATATTGGGTCAAAAACAAAACAATTTTCAAAGTTGGAACAAGTAAATTTCAAATAGTTCTAACACTTAAACTATTGCTAAAACTAAAATTTTACTAAAAACATTTTTAATGGTCAAATAAATTTTCTACAACTTTTATTTGAAACATTTTTCCATATTATTCTTACTTTTCTAGATATTTGAAAAAAAAAACATAGGTTAGGAACAGATTCTAACTCTGTTGTTTCTACGTCATACTAGTAAACTTTAATTGATCCTAGCACCTAAATTATTGATTAAATAAAAAAAGTACACAATAAAATTTTGATAGAAAATCTAATTTACTTTAAGTTCTACTTGAAACGTTTTTCCCGATTTTTATTAGTATTCGGGATATTTAGACAAAAACAAAACACGTTTCAAAGTTTGTACAGGTAAACTTCAAAGGACCCTATGAATTAAATTATTTATTAATTAATCAAAAATTTACTAATAATAATTTTGATAGCAAATTGAATTTCCTATAAATTTGGTTTGAAAAATTTTCCCAGATTTTCTTTTGGTTCAGAGATATATAATTATTAACACTAACTTTTCAAAGTTTGTACAAGTAAATTTAAATTGAGCCTAGAGTCTCATTTATTATTAATATCAAAAATTTACTAATAATAGTTTTGTTAGAGAATTTAATCCTCTATAATTTTCATTTGAAACATTTTTCCCGATTTTTATTAGTATTCGGGATATTTAGACAAAAACAAAACACGTTTCAAAGTTTGTACAGGTAAACTTCAAAGGACCCTATGAATTAAATTATTTATTAATTAATCAAAAATTTACTAATAATAATTTTGATAGCAAATTGAATTTCCTATAAATTTGGTTTGAAAAATTTTCCCAGATTTTCTTTTGGTTCAGAGATATATAATTATTAACACTAACTTTTCAAAGTTTGTACAAGTAAATTTAAATTGAGCCTAGAGTCTCATTTATTATTAATATCAAAAATTTACTAATAATAGTTTTGTTAGAGAATTTAATCCTCTATAATTTTCATTTGAAACATTTTTCCCGATTTTTATTAGTATTCGGGATATTTAGACAAAAACAAAACACGTTTCAAAGTTTGTACAGGTAAACTTCAAAGGACCCTATGAATTAAATTATTTATTAATTAATCAAAAATTTACTAATAATAATTTTGATAGCAAATTGAATTTCCTATAAATTTGGTTTGAAAAATTTTCCCAGATTTTCTTTAGGTTCAGAGATATATAATTATTAACACTAACTTTTCAAAGTTTGTACAAGTAAATTTAAATTGAGCCTAGAATCTCATTTATTATTAATATCAAAAATTTACTAATAATAGTTTTGTTAGAGAATTTAATCCTCTATAATTTTCATTTGAAACATTTTTCCAGATTTTCTTTAGTTATCAAGATATTGGGTCAAAAACAAAACAATTTTCAAAGTTGGAACAAGTAAATTTTAAACAGTTCTAACACTTAAACTATTGCTAAAACTAAAATTTTACTAATAACATTTTTAATGGTCAAATAAATTTTCTACAACTTTTATTTGAAACATTTTTCCATATTATTCTTACTTTTCTAGATATTTGAAAAAAAAAACATAGGTTAGGAACAGATTCTAATTCTGTTGTTTCTACGTCATACTAGTAAACTTTAATTGATTCTAGCACCTAAATTATTGATTAAATAAAAAAAGTACACAATAAAATTTTGATAGAAAATCTAATTTACTTTAAGTTCTACTTGAAACGTTTTTCCCGATTTTTATTAGTATTCGGGATATTTAGACAAAAACAAAACACGTTTCAAAGTTTGTACAGGTAAACTTCAAGGGACCCAATGGATTTAATTATTTATTAATTAATCAAAACTTAACTAATAATAATTTTGATAGCAAATTGAATTTCCTATAGGTTTTGTTTGAAAAATTTTCCCAGATTTTCTTTAGGTTCAGAGATATATAATTATTAACACTAACTTTTCAAAGTTTCTACAAGTAAATTTCAATTGAGCCTAGAGTCTCATTTATTATTAATATCAAAACTTTACTAATAATAGTTTTGTTAGAGAATTTAATCCTCTATAATTTTCATTTGAAACATTTTTCCAGATTTTCTTTAGTTATCAAGATATTATGTTAAAAACAAAACACGTTTTAAAGTTTGAACAAGTAAACTTTATACAGTTCTAACACCTAAATTATTGATAAAACTAAATTTTTACTAATAACATTTTTAATAGACAAATATATCTTCTATAACTTTTATTTGAAAAATTTTTCTATATTATTTTTACTTTTCACGATATTTGATAAGAAACATAGGTTAGGAACCGGCAACTTCAAAAAATCATTTTTTGGAGGTTCGATTCAATAATTTCCTATACGATTTTCATTGCAAACTTCCCATTTTTCATTCGAGCAACAAAGAGAAATTGATTTGAAACGTTAAATTCATCATCACACAGCGTTTATGTATATATTATGTATATATACATTTCTATACCATCATAACAATCCTCATCAAACATTAATTTCTAACTTGAAACAATTATCAACACAACTTTCTCATTAATTCAAACTCGCCGTCTACTTGTATTCATTTTAGAAATCATAACAGTGTTTTAAACCGTAAATTATTATAAAAAAGAAAATCTGGTCTAGGTAACTAAAGCCCTTAATCTCTTAAATATAACCATTTAAATAAATACATTTTGATATCAAAGGAAATATGAATTTATATGAACGTTTTGGTTTTGTGGTATTTAAATAATGGAAAATGATGATTCACATTTTATCTCGTCGGCGACGAGACGATTGGAATTTTCGCTCGAATTGTACGAATGAAAAGACGAAATTAGTGTTTCGAATTATTATATAATGCTAGTGAAAAATATTTTTTCTTCTGTTATGTGAGAGATTTTATGGTTTCAATGTTGAATGAAATCATTACGGTTTTAAGAATGAATGTTACGTATTACGTATATATGGGTTTAGCGATAAACTAGCGGTATTAAATTTTTTTAAAATCACATCACCTTTCGTGAAACACAAGAAATACAGCACATTCCAAAAGACCCAAGGATTGCAGTTCCTATTAGGAAAATTTTAATTTCTAAAGCAGAAGTCTCTGTAATCGTCATTATAGAAGGGAATGATTTAATTTATGTATTACACAAATTCCATGTGCATTCTTTCGAGTAAGTGGTTTAACTTGAAAAGGTCATAGCTTTACGAATATTGGTCATTCATTAAGTCTCGGAAGAACAAACTTATCACTGCTTCTTTGCACAATCTTTTCATTCAATATACGGTGTACATTTCAATAGATTTCACCTTATGACTCAGTTTGAGAGGAAGATCTCGTCATTGTCTTCCACCAAACATCCAAAGAGAATGTTCTGTAAAAAATGCATTTTATTTTGCATCGTTGTCCCTGACTGAAATACTTTTCTTTATTGAAGATTAATTTAAAATTTTTCTTTTTCAGGTAAGTCTTGTCACTCAGTTTCTCATCAAATTGTAAGTTAAATTAAATTTATCTTAAGTTTCTTGAGGCCATATCCAGATGCAATTTTAATTATATAACCCGAATGGCTCATAAATCGAATTAACAATTTTTTAAATGGCTCATAAAAACGAATTGTCTTATCTCTAAAAAAAATTTTCTCTGTCCGTTCACTGTGAACCAAACGAGAGCCCGTCAAATTGTAATAATTTTGACGAGGAAAACGCTATGAGACGGGATGCGATAATTACGATATTAATTTTAACTCTCGTCAGTCTTGAGAAAGCATATAATAGAATATTATAATTTAGTGACGAGAAGATTCACACTAATTGTTTGTTCACCCTCATACTTATGCCTTCGTCTCTTCTTCATGATCTAACTTAGAAGTAATTTTGAACATTATTTAACGTGGTTTGTTAGTGAAATGCCGTGTTAAATGAAATAGTAACGTGATTATAACTAGGACAGAGATTTAAGTTGGTTGGTCGATGCAACCGGGCATATCGGCCGTTTTCTTCAAACCAATTACGCTCAAATGCCACTAAGTATTTTTCCGCCTGCTCTTCGCCTCACTTTACATACGCTTTTATTGTACATTTACGGCTTCATATGTACTTCGGTCTCGGTCTATCATATCATATTATTTTATTTTTTTATTTTTCACTTACTATATGAACGAATAGCATCAATAGAATTGATACACTAACGATCAAAAGCTAACACTTCCAAATCATTTCAGTAAGTTGAGGGTCTACCAAGATACTGTTAGTCATTTAGTTATATCGGGTGTCATAAAAATTATATTCAATAAACATTCATAAAAGTAAATAAAATCCAAGTTTTCAACCTTCGAGGCTTGCAGTGTAATATTTTGTGGTCTAACCTCAAAATTTCGGATCTCGTTCCATATTATTAACTTTATCTCCATTCCAGTGGGTTCAAATTTTTTTTATTTTCTATTTGAAAAAGGATACATTTATCTATAATTTTTGTATAAAAAACTTTTTTTTCTAAATTCAAAATTAAATATAGTATCATGTTTCAAAAGTTCATAAATTTTCACAAATTGATGTTTCATTTATGACTAAGTCAGTGAAGAAAAACTTTTTGGGTGGTGGAATTAGGAGCTGTTTAGATTAATAATAGGAAGAGCATTCTTAAACGAAATACGTCATTCTTTGAGTAATTTTAGAGGTTAACAGGTGTCCTTTTTCATATATTTTTAAATATTTCAAAAACTGTGCATTTTAAAGAAAAACATGTGGTAATCAAAATTAAAGTAAATTAAATTTTCCATAAAATAGCTAATCTTCATTTTTCCGCTAGGACCAATATTTAATGAGATACAGAAAATAGAAATTGCAACAATTGAAACATTACGTCTTTATGATAGAATGCCCTAAAAATAATGCGGAAAATGGTTCGTATGTTTAAATAACTGAAAATTGTGTCTCTCAACCGATGGTTCGTGAATCGTTAGTCTAATCCAGTAGTTCTCAAATGAAAGTTATAAAAATCATAACTTAGGAAATTTTTCTACTCTCATTATTTAAAATGCTCTTTTAAATACTAAAATGTTTGGAAAACATAGCTTAATTAAAGGATATAGATAGCGTTTGTCTTTTTTTTTTAATTTTTTCAAATCACAAAATTTAGTACTGATATACTGTGTTTTGTTTCAATTATTGCAATTTTCATTCTTTATATCTCGTTAATTGTTGCAGCTGAAGAAAAGATGAAGAGAACCTTTTTCGTGAAAAATTTATTTTCCTTTTTTCTCGTCTTTATCGTATGTTGATTAAATCTACCGTTTCTGAGATATTTGTATTTGTTAATAAGACGCAACCACTTGTTAATATTAAAATTTTGTAGAGGATAGATAAAATTGGCTTTATTTCGTTGCTTCAAGTCACTCGCTTTTGGATGGTAGTGTATTCTAGTATGAACAACACATTCTTTATAATATAATAGAGACAACGTGGTATTACGTCAACGAACAAATCTCTCTCATTCCCGGCTTCGAGACGACAAACCAATCACGTCATTGAACTCAGATTAAAATTGACGGTTTTAACGAAATTATGAAAGAAAAAAAAATCAATCAATTTTACTCCCCCATATAGTATAAATAGGAGGGAAGAAAAATTCTTAGTGTCTTAAATCTAAATTTCAAATAGACCTCGGGGAAATGAAAGAAATTACAGAAAAAAATTTATAAAATGTTAATGTTTCTATGAATCTCCGGAACAATCGTTTGTGTTTAATGAAAACATCCCTAATTGGTGACCTAAATGATGCAATCGATGAGTGAATCTATGTGACGTAAGACGTCGAATGACATCAGGGCTTAAAATTTCATAAAAAAATTTTTTTTTTTGTAAATTAAAAAAATGCAAGAAAATGTTAGAACTCAATAAACAAAAAATCCAATAATGAAATTATCTTAGATTTCGCTACACTTCAATTGAAATGTTCTTAAAGAAATGGTCATAAAATTTTTTTTTTTTCGTTCAATGGAAAAATTCGACCTACACGCTTTGAAATTATTTAATTTTATGTCCATTTAGCGAGCTTAGCTTTTCTTTTCAATGTTTTGCGCGTTTTTATTTCAAAGTGAATCAATGCATATGCACACACAGTGCATTGCGAGTGTCGCTGTGTTTTTATCGAAAATGTGCATGGCGTCGATTTCACAATAATTCACATACATCAAAATTTTTAATGAAGGTGCAATTTTGCAAGTTTCAAGGACACATTGACTGATAAATATAATGGAAAAAAAATCATAACAATGCATCGTTATTCGTTTCAATGCGTTCATGGTTCGATTTGATTCCAAAGAAAAAATATTTCATTTGACTGAATAAAAAATTATTCAATCAAACTCGAGTGGGTACATTTCTTAATAAATTTTCATTTTTTACCTTGATTTTCATAAATTAAAAATTGTTCAGACCGTGTAAAAAATTCTATGCGAATATGTACAATCCATGAGACTGTAACTAATCATCTGCTTTCAAAGTGTAAATAGTAAATTTAAGATATGAAATTTATGTATGTAATCAATTTATCAGAAAACCTCACATCGTTCGATACAGATAATCAAGACAACATTTATATGTTATCCATTTTTTTTTTCGAAAATTAATTTCTGATTACGCAACCTACTCTATGTGTTTTAATCGAAAATAATTCATCGTTCCAACCTCAAATTCACTGATTAGGTCGGGTGAATCAAGCAAAAAGTATTTGATATCATTCTGTATGAAAATTAGCAGTTTAGATAACAAAAAACCAGAGGTTGCCAATCGAAACCATTTGTTGATTCTCCCAAAAATGAGGTTGGAAATTACTGAAAGTTCCACGAAAACTAAAAATGGTATAGAAAAAATCATTGAACAAAAATTAAAGAGGATTAAATTTCCAATAAAAAGTCTTTCTTATAATTTTTTTATAATCTCAAAAGTTTAGCTTCTAGATCCCAAAGAAAAGCATACTCTTGATCATCTACTTTTTAAATCAACTTGGCCTATTATTTTTCAAAATATTTCAGTAAAAATTGACTGGATTAAAAAAAAACTTTCAAACTAAAATTATAGACAAATAGATTATCCACGAAAATGATTTTTAGTAAAATTTCAATTCTACCACTAGTTTAGTCACCTGGACTTACTATCTTCATTTTTAATTCATCTACACTTATCTCAACTTTGTGCGTCCTCTACTGGCTAATTAAAAGAAATATCAAAATTAAAGCAAAGATATTTTCCATAGAAAATTTAATTCTAAACAAGCTTTACTCGAAACGTTTTCCCATATTTTTTTTAGTTTCCGAGATATCGAGTCAATACATAAGACTAATTATTCGAAATTCGATTCATTTTTGTAACAGCCCTAGCGACGAAACCATTGAACTAATTAAAATTTAACATAGAATATTTTTAAAAGAAAATTGTATAATCTACAAGTTTTATTAGAAACTTTTTCAGCCCCCAACTAAATTAGATGTAGAAAATCAAAAATTTACGTATATAAATGATAAAACTTTGAGGTTATATTTAAAAGTGGCGAACTGCTGCTATAAACGAAGATTGATTGATTTTAATTAATTGATTTGATTAACGATGAGTCAAATATCAAGGATTCTAAGAAAATTTTGCTAACACAAGCTGTTTTAAGTTGATTGCTATCTCTCGACAAATTGATTTATAAATTAATTACATTTAAGCTGGAAGATTGACAGACAAAAATTCAACATGAATATTGTTATGGGTGGATTTCTGACTTTTACTTTTTTGAGGTTTGCAACTTGAAATTTTGAACTTTCTAATATTTTTTTTTTTTTTTTTTTTGATCTTTGCAATTGGTTATTGATAACATGGTTCAAAGAAGAGCTGGAGGCAGTTTTCTTACGTCATTTACGAGTGTGAATTGTAGATTCTTATTTTTAAAAAGTTGCATCAACATTCGATCAAATAATTGAAATATTTAATAATAAAAGTTTTGATTTTTTAAGACTTTTGTAGTTTTTTTAAAACCAATTTTTAGCCTTTAAAAATGGTAAAAAGTGAAAAAAATTATAGTGGGATGAAACCCATTGGAAAAGGAAGATAATATAACAAAAATGAAAGTAAAAATAAATTACGGTCGATCTGAGGTGGGGAAGTGGAAAAGGGGGGTGTTTTTAAGGGTAGAACCGGTTTATCTCGATTTCCGACAAAACTACAAGTCCCATGGGAAAAGGTTAAATAGCAAAGTTGTAGATAATATGTAGATCTACAACTTTTGTACTAACACTTTTTTTACATAACCTCAAATGTGAAACATTCAAATTACCAAGTTTTTGGTTTTCAATTTTTATCTTTTACAAAAAAAAAATTTTACACGAAATTTGGTGGAAACTTACCTTTTAATGTCCCAAATACACTGTTTTTTATTTATTTAAAATATTTACTTTTTTACCTTACAATGACTTAATATCGAAAAAGCACCCTAATTTTCAATTGAAAGTTCTCACGTCAAAACATCTGAGTTTTTAAAAAAATTCGGTGAGCTTTTTGTTCGTTGAAACCTCTACTTTCTGATGGTGCAACAATATATACCTTACAATGCTAAATGTTCTCAGAAAATGCAATAGTTTAATTGTAGATTTTAAAAAATTGACAAATTGTCCAAAATTCATAACACAATTTTGAGCAATTTTTTAAAACTTACACTTTAATTATCGCATTTTCTGAGAATATTTAACATTGAAATGTATATATTTTTTCTACCGTCAGAAAGTAGAGGTTACAAAGAACAAAAAGCTCAGCGACTTTTTGAAAAAATCAGATGTTTTGATGTAAGAATTTTCGATTGAAAATTAAGGTGCTTTTTCGATATTAAGTCATTATAAGGTGAAAAATAAATATTTCAAATCAAAAAAATTACATTGTGTTTGGGACATTAAAAGGTAAATTTTTACAAAATTTCATGATTTTTTTTTTTGTAAAAGATAAAAATAATTTTTCATAAATTTTTCATATAAATTTTTAAGGTTATGTGAAAAAGTGTCAGTACAAAAGTTGTAGATTTTCTTATTACCTACAACTTTGCGTTTTGATTTTTTTCCATACAGGACTTGTAGTTTTGTCGGAAATCGAGATAAACAGTTTCTGCCCTTTACCCCACCCCCTTTCCACTTTCTCACCTCAGATCGACCGTATTTTATTTTTCCTTACATTTTTGTTATATTCTCTTCCTTTTCCAATGGGTTTCATCTTAATATAATTTTTTTTCTGTTCAAAAATTTAGGTGGAGTAACAATAAAATATTGAATTAGGATATGGAATTTGGATGAAACCGGACTGGAAACTGTTCTATTTTTATTTTGATTGCACTAAAATTTAAAAAGCCGATTAGTTTTAGATTGCTTATTGAGAAAAACTTTAAGAGGTAAATGAAAGCAGAAATTCCATTAAATTTAGTTTATTTTTAAATATATCTATTAGTAATTGGTTCCGTGGATTAAAGAAGAGCTAGAGGTGTTTTTACCATCATTTATGAGTGCGAATTTTTGATTTTTATCTCTAAAAACTTGGATCAATATTCGATCGAGAAATTGAAACGTTTAATAATAAAAATAATCAGTTACATTGACTAAATTTCTTAGAATAATTGTAAGAAGGTAGTAAATTAATTTCTTAAAATTCCCAAGTCATAAAAAAATTGAGATCTTAAATTCGATTTTTATTGGATTCATTATTGAAACAACTAATCAAAAGGGGGTAAAAAATTTGGTAGAACCGGACGGAAAAAAAGTCTATCAAAATTTCAAAAGATCGAGTTGGTTAAATATCGCTGGTTGTGGAAAAACCTCCGGTATATAAGACAGAAATTCCATCAGACATTCGCATTTAGTTGACGATGATTCACAACTTCATAAAGATTTCGCTTTAGATTATTTATTCACATTTATGATAATGAGTGAGTCAAAGAATTTCGTTTCGGTTTGTTTTTTCGAGATTTCCTATTCGAGTGAGAGCCCATTCGTTAAATGGGCGTTGAACGTTTTTTTTCCGCGCTGCTCCTTACTTACTTTATCTATTTACACTCACTCTAATGATTTGTGATCAATAACTGTTATTTATTTTCATACTTATTGCGTTATTTGTAAATGTCAATAACCTTAATGAATTCATTAAATGTTTTGCTGATATTTTTTTTGCGTTGCCCCTCTTGTTGGCTGCTCTTCTTGATATTACACGCTTTGGTTGGCGACTCGTGAAAATGCTCAAGTCTTACAAATTTAACGTTTACGTTAAAATACGATTTTATTAAGGCAAATATTTCAAGAATTCGAACCTGTAAGTATAATCAAATATGCAGTGCATGTCGTAAAAACAATTTGTCTGGAAGGCGTTTCAAGAAGTGATTCGATTCAATCGAATTCTTCGATAGGAGAATTAAGTGTTAAAAATCGAAGATTTTTTTTTTCAAATTGATTAAACTTTTTTTAACCAAAAAAATAAAACGAGACTGGAAAGAATTTAAAATTCAAATCACGTCACTCGTCCGAGACGATCACAGCAAGTTATCGACTTGCAAAACGACCGAAAATTTTTCTCTATATATATAATTATATGCAATTACTACTCGGGTTTCATGCAATTTGTTTGGTTTGAAGATTTGGTGTGTAAGTAAAGTTCATTTAATTTCAAGAGAGAAAGTAACTTCATTGTATAAATACCATATTATTAAGAAGAGTTCATTTTTGATTAGGACTTGGTGCAAAAATCAAAAATTCAAAACACGAGCTGAGAGCTCAACGAAAATGAGGAAGAAACGTGCAATTGATTTCTTAAATTCGACGAATTTAAGGAAATAAGTCCAAAAAAATTTTTTCATATAAAATTGTCAACTGTACGGAAAAAAATAGTGGTGTAAAATTTACAACACTAAACTAGTAATAGTTTTACTGCACTTTGTGTTTATTCTAACCACAAATGTAACATTAGATAACACACTGTGTTGTATTCAGCTCTAACGTATAGTATTTTTTACTACCATAGTGTAGTAAATAGCTGTTACAACTGCTGAGTGTTGTACAATTAACAAATTTTGGCGTTTGCGCATACAACATAACCAATAATTTTGACATATAAATGCAAGTGTCAAAAATTCAACGAAATTTTTACTAGTTCGTGTTGTAAATAATACTACAGTTTTTTAATTACACTTGACTGATAAACGTTACCACACGTGGTGTCATCCTATATAATACTAGTTAATGTAGTAAAATTAACAAGGAATGTTGTTAAATCTACAACACATTTTTTCCGTGTGGGTAAAGCAATTTTAATTTTGGTCTCAAGAAGGAATTTACTTAGGAAATTCCCTCTAATTTACCTCAAGCCTATGGTGAATAAGACGAAGACAATTCTCGAAGAGCGACTCTTGTTGTATAAGTGATGAATTTTCTGTTTAGCGGTACTTTTACCTAGAAACCAACAGGTGCTCACTTCACTTCACCAAGACTCGCTCGCACATTCTTGCGCTTAGAATCACCATCATCGTTTTTTTTTCCATCATTACTTCTTCCACATCTTCCTCCTCGATCTATCGACATCATCCATCGGATCGGACATTTACTTTCCAAATACATTCCATTCAACTCACCATCGACGTCTTCTTCGTCATATTCCCAGACCATCCACAGTGTAATTGCAAAAAAAAAATAACAAAACATTTCTCAATCTAATCTTTGACCATTTTGTAACTTTTGAGGTCATCAATTGAACATTCAAATCTAAGAAATAAAAAATAAAAAAAAAACATTCTTCAACCTGCAAAGAACTTAAAAATACAAAATTGCAAAAAAATTTGATGAATTGATGAAAAGAAACGTCAACGAACTGCATCGTTAGCATTTCAAATCATTTGAGAATGATTGCATTTTTGTCATTATGGAAAAATATCGATTGATGCAGCATATATATGCAGCGAATGCACTAATAATTTTGTAGATGATGGGAAAATCGTTGACAAATCTGCAGTAGAAAGTAAAAACTGGCGCATCCTCAGATGCATGGGAGGAAAAACGTGCGACAACGTTTTTTGTTTTCCGTTTAGGCCGGATCATTGACGAGGAATGAGAAAATTAATGATTCGATCACGAGTTGTTGAAGAGAATTTTTTTAAGTCGGAGCACGAGGTGAACAATGCTCTGCAACGAAATGCAGAGCTATTGTCGTTTGTGCAATGGCATTTTTAAATTCTAACCGCCGGATTACGAAAGAAATGCATTGGGAAAATGAACATGGGAAGAATTGTCAATTGACATTTCTTCGTTGTCTAACCAAACTAAAACCTAACGAAGATGGGTTTTTGAGATTGAAATTTCATTGTGCCCTTAATTGAGATGTCTTCACTTTTGTTGTGCTGTAACTGGAAAATTGTTAGAAATAACAAATTTCTTATAAGAATATCTTACGTAGAGAATTTTATTATCTTCAATTTTTTCAAGAATAACATTTTTTTAAAATCAATAAATTTTGAGATATAGCCGAAAATTAACCTAACTAAAATTTTCTTCCTTAAAATTTTTATACTTTACTGTTGCTATAGCTTAAAGTGTTGGAGGAAGAAAATACCAACGGACATTTTTTAAAAGAAAATTTTATGGTCTTTAATTTTTCAAATAAGACATTTTTCGTAAAAATCAATGGTTTTCAAGATATAGATGAATGGTAATGGAATTTTAGTTCCAGGATATTTTTAACTTTTTATTGTTGCCATAATTCGATAATTGTTGTAATAAGAAAAAAATGTGTCAGACATTTTTAGTGGATAATTTTATAAGCTTTAATTTTAAAAAGAACAAATTTTTATGAGAATGGATAGTTTTCGAGATACAACTGTAAATGTTACAAGCACAACTTGACTGCAACAACAACTTGTTGATTATATTGTACTGTAACTGGAAAATTGTTAGAAATATCAAATTTCTTATAAGAATATCTTACGTAGAGAATTTTATTATCTTCAATTTTTTCAAGAATAACATTTTTTTAAAAATCAATAAATTTTGAGATATAGCCGAAAATTAACCCAACTAAAATTTTCTTCCTTAAAATTTTTATATTTTACTGTTACCAACGGATATTTTTTAAAAGAAAATTTTATGGTCTTTAATTTTTCATATAAGACATTTTTCGTAAAAATCAATGGTTTTCAAGATATAGATGAATGTTAATGGAATTTTAGTTCCAGAATATTTTTAACTTTTTATTGTTGCCATAATTCGATAATTGTTGTAGTAAGAAAAAAATGTGTCAGACATTTTTAGTGGATAATTTCATAAGCTTTAATTTTAAAAAGAACAAATTTTTATGAGAATTGTTAGTTTTCGAGATACAACTGTAAATGTTACAAGCACAACTTGACTGCAACAACAACTTGTTGATTATATTGTACTGTAACTGGAAAATTGTTAGAAATATCAAATTTCTTATAAGAATATCTTACGTAGAGAATTTTATTATCTTCAATTTTTTCAAGAATAACATTTTTTTAAAAATCAATAAATTTTGAGATATAGCCGAAAATTAACCTAACTAAAATTTTCTTCCTTAAAATTTTTATATTTTACTGTTACCAACGGATATTTTTTAAAAGAAAATTTTATGGTCTTTAATTTTTCATATAAGACTTTTTTCGTAAAAATCAATGGTTTTCAAGATATAGATGAATGTTAATGGAATTTTAGTTCCAGAATATTTTTAACTTTTTATTGTTGCCATAATTCGATAATTGTTGTAGTAAGAAAAAAATGTGTCAGACATTTTTAGTGGATAATTTCATAAGCTTTAATTTTAAAAGGAACAAATTTTTATGAGAATTGATAGTTTTCGAGATACAACTGTAAATGTTACAAGCACAACTTGACTGCAACAACAACTTGTTGATTATATTGTACTGTAACTGGAAAACTATTAGAAATATCAAATTTCTTATAAGAATATCTTAAGTAAAGAATTTTATTATCTTCAATTTTTTCAAGAATAACATTTTTTTAAAAATCAATAAATTTTGAGATATAGCCGAAAATTAACCTAACTAAAATTTTCTTCCTTAAAATTTTTATATTTTACTGTTGCTATAGCTTAAAGTGTTGGAGGAAGAAAATACCAACGGACATTTTTTAAAAGATAATTTTATGGTCTTTAATTTTCAAAAAAGACATTTTTCGTAAAAATCAATGGTTTTCAAGATATAGATAAATGTTAATGAAATTTTAGTTCCAGGATATTTTTAACTTTTTATTGTTGCCGTAATTCGATAATTGTTGTAGTAAGAAAAAAATGTGTCAGACATTTTTAGTGGATAATTTCATAAGCTTTAATTTAAAAAAAAAAACAAATTTTTTATGAGAATTGATAGTTTTCGAGATACAACTGTAAATGTTACAAGCACAACTTGACTGCAACAACAACTTGTTGATTATATTGTACTGTAACTGGAAAACTATTAGAAATATCAAATTTCTTATAAGCATATCTTAAGTAAAGAATTTTATTATCTTCAATTTTTTCAAGAATAACATTTTTATAAAAATCGATAGTTTTCGAGATACAGTTAACCAAACTTTTTTCTTCGTTGAAATTTTTACTTTTTATCGCTGTTGCTATAATTGTAAAAGTGTTGAAGGAAAAAAATATCAAAAGACATTTCTTAATAGAAAATTTTATCGTCTTTGATTTTTAAAATTATAAATTTTATGCAAAAACCAATAATCTTAGAGATATAAATAAATGTTAGTGAAGCCTTACCTCCATTATATTTTTAACTTTTATTGTTGCCATAATTCGATAATTGTTGTAGTAAGAAAAAAAATTCGACAGACATTTTTAGTGGATAATTTTATGAGCTTTAATATAATAAATTTTTTATAAAAATTGATAGTTTTCGAAATACAATCATCATTTTTCTTTTATTATATTGTAACGGGCAAATTATTTAAAGTAAAAAAAATTAAGGGCGTATTTAATAGAACATGTTACCACCTTTAATTTTAAAAGTTATAAATTTTTCATAAAAATCGATAATTTTCGAGATATGCTATAGAGGAACTCAAGTTATGATATTTTTACTTTTCTTGCGGCTATATCTTGAAAACTGTTTGAGTATGAAAAAAATATTAAGAGATATTTTTGATAGAAAATTTTAGTACCCTTAATTTTGAAATTATAAATTTTTCATGAAAATCGATAGTTATCGTGATACAGACGACAATGTTACCAGTAATCATTCTTCTTATTATGATTAGTGCCTTGAAATGCTTTAAATCAGTAGTTTTTAATCTGAGTATCCACAAAGCCATCATAAGGGTTATAGCATTTTATTTTTTGTAATTTAATGAAGCTGGTCCTCCCTAATTTGGGAGGTTCGCATGAAATGTTAGAAGTCACTGCTTTAATACATTAATTTAAAAACAAGGGTTGTGATTTTACAAATCCATTCGAAAATGATAAAATTTATCAAGAGAACGACGGAAGTTGACGCCTCCATGTTGACTCTTCCGAAAAGTTGTCTACGGAGATAAGATTTCGAAACATATAGTAAAAAGCGGAATCAACGAAAGACGAAGACTTCGCGATTGGCAACATAATCGCGAATAATTTGCCGTTTTTTGCTTGCTTTATGCTTGCATTCATTCATTCATAGTTATATGAAATATAAAAATTATAAGAAATGGATGTGTAAACATCAACTGGGGAATGTGGTGAGAAGTGGGGATCCATTTGTTTGTAGTGTTTGTAGTAGCAGAAGAAGTGGAAGTTTGGCTTTGGCATCATCGCCATGTGAATCTCGGCTGAGGCTGGCACTAGGAAGTATTGACCGAAATGGGGTCGACGACCACCTCTTGGGTCGCGAGCGATCTAACAGTGCGTGTCCATCGACTCTTCATTCAGTAGCGCGTCTCTTCGCCGCTTGCTATGTCGCCAACCAACACACATCAACTAGCTCATCAAATCCCCCAAAAAAAAAATTTCATCAATACTTCTTCTCTTCACTAACAATGCAGATATTTTCAAAGGTCACTTGACCCAGGAATTTATGATCATCTCGTTTATGAGGAACCGGAAATACGTTGACAAGCTGATAACACTTAAACAAGTTCATCCCTTTTTAAAACGATCTGGTTCTAAAGATAACTGAATAGAAGATAAATCGTTAAAGAATTCAAGGATGAACCTTTTGAGGATTTTAAAAATAGTTCAATCAAGACAACCTGTTTAACCACACCCACTTATTTTTTAATTACAAACATAGTAAAGGTAAAAATTACCGGAAGTAACATTTTCTTAAATTCTGTCCAATCAACGAGTCAAGGCTTGAAGATTTTTTGGAAGACTCAAAATTTTGTCAAAGTCGTAATTTTCCATTAAAACACTTTCGAAACTTTTTTACGATTGAATTTCTAAATTTTCATTATGCCCATAAACTGATTGCGACAATTCCAAATTTTTTTTTTTTTTTTTTGTATTTTTAACCCAAATTAGTTTCAATTTAACTCATATCATGTGTGCAGTAAATAAATAGATCATTTACATAAATGCTGACAAGAACTTTAAAACGATATACTCTTCATAATAATCGTAAAAAGATTAACATATCATTAACATTTGTACTCCGAGTATATCAACAGAAAAGTTCGACGAAAAATCATAGTAATATTGTACCAAAAAAAAAAGGTTTACTTAGTTTTTCTATCGAAATTATGAGTCATTTACAAGAGGTACAATATGGCGACAAAACTATAAAAAATGTGTGGAAAAAATTTTTTAAAAAATGTTCATAAAGGCTTTGGTTATTTGCTTTTGCAATAAATATATTATATATACATTTTATTATTATTATTTAATTACGTAAAAAGCTTAAAACGTTACTTTCAACGTCGTAAAACAATTTGATTATTTCAAATTTTTTTTTTTGATAAGGCTTATCGTTATATTGTTCTGCTTTTAATTTTCCATCGAAAACCTCATTTTCATGTCAAGAAATATAAAAAAAAAAATATATTTTCCACTCATTGTTTTATTTAAATTAAATGGAAAGAATTTTTAACTGGAAAAATTTGTAAGGAACCAATCTATTGCAGTAATTCGTTCCAATATATAATTGGATTCGAAATAAAACTCTAAATTAGATTTTTTCCTTTTAATTGAGTCGTTTCCTGAGTGCCTATATATCTAATTATTATTCCTTATCGAAATTGTTTCGTTGCATAATTTTCTTCGTTTCGATAATTTTTTCAATGTTTGAACCAATTGTTAGTAAACGTATTAATTGTGAGGCTTACGTAATTCGATAAATTTGTTTGACTCTATGTTGAATGTGTTTTGGCTTTGAATAATTAAAATTTTATGCTAATTACAAATTCACGATAAACAAATTAAGGTAAAACTGTAATTTTATAATTTTTCAAATAACCTCATTACGACATAGTTTCATATGCATGCACCTATGAGCCATTCAAATAAAATTTAGTGCTAAATTGAAAATGGTTTCCGTTTATTGCAATTGTATTTTTTTTTTTAGAAAAATTATTTTTGTTTGTTTATAAACCTTGTTGTTATAACCATAAAGATTAGGGAAGAAAAAAAAAACTTTTTTGTAGTCATTGTTTAATGTTGCAACAAACTTGAAAAACTTGACTTGGTTAAGTTAGATATCCTCCAGGATACCCAGGAGCTTCAATGAGCTCTTGAATAACGGACATCAAGGAGGGGTTAGGTTTATTTGGGGATGAATATTTTTAGGTTGTTAAATTCGCGTATCTGCTATGAACTGAATGGCTTCTTCAATGAACTTGAACATTAGAGTAGGGGTGGAAGTATTATTTAGTGGTCTATTATTATTAGAAAAGGGGTGAGGATGAATTATGTTCAGTTTGGGGAGTTTCATTTGTTTCCGCCAATAAGCTTGTTCTAAAGGTTCTCATGGTGTCAAAACGAGCTGTAGAACTGTTCCTGGAATGTCTTATTTAGATATTTTAAAGAAACTCTATGATGCACTTGCTAAAAAACACCCCGGAAAATTATATAATTGTGCTCTGTTTCATCACGACAATGCACCAGCACATTCATCGGTAATTTTACGGGCTGTTTTGATCGTTGGGAATTCGTGCTCCATATAGCCCAGATTTGGCTCCGTCAGACTTCCTCTTGTTTCCAAATTTAAAAGAGCACTTAAAGGGTAATCGTTTCAATCACAGCCTCCAGACTCTCATTAAAAATGGTTTAGAAGTATAGCGACATCGTACGGAAAAGTGTTTCGAACTAGATGGTGCTTATGTAGAAAAATAATTTCCAAATTTCGGGCTTTAAAAAATGTTTTCCGAAAATTTATTGATATACCCTTGCATTTGCAAGGAAAGTCATATCCAACAAAAATTTAAGAAAACTTTTGACGCTTATTTCTTGAAATATCCAATAATATTATAACCTTTGAACATTTAAAAAATACTTTTAATAATTCTTAAATTTAGTAGGCTATGATTAACTAGATTCTTATTGGATTTTGTTTAAAACTAAGTGCTCTCATTAGTTAGAAAGTTCAACTTCCACAGATCACTTTGATTCTTTCTAGTTATTGACTGAAACCAAAACTGATAAAAACATATCAAAGTTAGATATCTTTGTTCCTTTTGTAACTCGCGTACTATGAGGACTAGTAAAAAAAGGCAAGGGACACTTTTTGTAGCAAATTTATTACTCTGTATTTTGTTCTCGAAACTTATTTTTGTAAAACTTAAACTTTTTGAGTTATAATTCAAAATTTACAAGTAATAATTTCTTGTCATTTTTTAACGATAACCTGGAAATTTGAGGAATTAAAAAAAAATCTTTAGAACATTTTTGAAAGGAAATGATATGAACTAAAATTTCACTAATTACTTCTTTTTTTTTCTTAAAAGCTGATAGTTTTCGATTTATAACAGTACCAGAGTATAGACAATCTCCATGTAGTTCCTCTGAAAGGTGATTTCAATGCAAGTCTATGTTGCAAATAAGCTAAAGTTTATCTCTTTTTCAATAAATAAATAAAAAATTTACCAAGGTTCAAGACCTTATTAGAAACCAATATCACATAGAGGAGGCTGCAATTGAAGGCTTCCATATATTGTGATTCGAGATACAAATTTTATATAATATTTAATTTATGTGATAAAAATGCGCGCGGTTCTATTTTTCACGTCTTATATTACCTACGGCTGAAAATGTCATGGCAAACAATAAACTTTTTAACAATTCACATTTCAGCTGGATACCGTGGCGGTATCAATGTATTTTGCACGCGGAAGAGAAGAGAAAGTCGCGCGTTCTAATCTCAACCCAATTCATAAAAATATGTTTCAAATATGAAAATTATTTTCGTTGTTATTTGAACCGATTTAAAGTCCGTTCTATCGAGGGAAAATCCAGAAATATAATTTATTTATCAACACTTATTATCAGCACGAGTTCATCAGCTATGATTTTTTTTCGCTCGTTGTCTCATTTTGCCTCGCTGATTCTGTTCGTCTCTCGATCATGTAATCTGAATAGAATTGCGCTCTTCATTCGTATCACAAACCGATTATTATTGGTAGTGATGAGGAGATGAAAAAAATTGAGACGCTCATTGCAAAGTTAATTAGTCAAAGCCAATCATCTAGCGGTAAAAATTTCGAGGAATTATATTTAATATGAAGGTTTATTATTGGATAGATAAATAATAATGATTGAATTCCACGATTTTGCCGATAAAATTGAAACTTGAATCGGCGTCAACTTGATTACAATTAATTTTTAAAATTCAATTTTTGCATCTAACAGTAGATAAATGCCAAAATATTTTCGAATGGCCTTGGCTTGAACACTAGATATAAATATGAAAGTAGTCGATGCAACTCGATACGAAATTAAAGAATTTACTTTTCAAATTTCAAACGAGAATTTCAAGAATGCAACATGTCGACGGTGAATTCATTGGCGTCAATATAAATTTTTGAAAAAAAAATTTTTTTTTACTATTACCAATACCCTAGGTATATGTTATATATGGATATTACAGTTACCTGAACTAGTCGATTTAAAGAATTCGACGCAGTTAAATCAAAGTTCAATTTGTTGCCTCCTCTTATTGTGTTAGGCTAACCCAGTTAAATGGAGTTATTGAAATTTTGGGAAATGATCGTAAAAAAAACATATTTCCGGCGGATACGGATACGGATAGACTGACATTAATTTAGCTTTGATTTAATTGAACACTTCAATCTATTAGATGAAACATATTTTCCAAAATTCCTTATCAATGTAATTCCCCTGGAAAAATTAAAAAAAAAAAAACTCCACTTACAAGAACCACTTGTATTGAGACTTGAATTTTCTCTCCATCAATATATAATATACAATAAAACTTAAAGATTTGAAATATCGAAAGAGCATGAACTCAACTCATACATTGTCTTGAGCAAAAGAAAGTTTGATAAAAAAAAATAAATAAATAATGTTCGAGTCGTGAGAAAATAAGACCGAAGGCACTTGATTATAATAATAGAGTCGAAAATTTCGCGTTTCAATCTATCACCATGTACTGTAGTCAATTATTTGAAAAAAAAAATTCACATCCCAACATTTTTCCATTCATTGCGAGTGTTGCCTTGAATTTCTAATAATTATTATTTCTATTAAAAACCTTAACAATAATTACTTACCTCAAATGTCACCTTGACCTATCTTTCTTCGAAATTTCGTTAAATTGTGTGTGTGTTTTTTTTTTCCAAGTTTTAACGTAATGATTAAAATTTCTGATCTGATTAGAATCACATAATATTCTTACCTGTATAGGTAAATCGAGGTAATTAGATTATATTTTCACGTCTCGAATACGCGGGGATTCCAACGTAGGTAATCTCCGTATTACAAAATAATGCGATATTTACTTACCTACGTTGAAAGCTCAAAATTAAAAATCAATACGATTTGAACACTGATTTTAACGACAGTGAAGAACTTGAAAAATCTTAACAATTTGTTTTTCTCAATAACAATTAGGTTAATTCATGTTAAGAGAAGTGAATCGTCATTCGTCAACTTAAATTATGCAATGGAAGTAAATTTTAAACTTGATTGAAATTAAATTTCGTTCAGATTTCCTGTGGATATAAATAATTTTATTAGTGGGAAAATTTAAACAAACCAATGTTAATATCTTGAAGTGATCCCAGCTAAGAAATTGAGAGAATCCTTCAAAAGACAATCTTAGTGGCGTGGACATGTCGTAGGCTCTTTGGGAATAACTGGGAAATAAATCCCAGAAATGATCGCTTTGGTAGTATGTTGCCCAAAAACAAAGGAAGCAAAAACTCAGATCCTGTTAGGCAAAATACTGCGTGGGTATTACAGGAGCTATGAGCATCTGTCCCACCGCAGCACTGGGTGCAGTTCTGGATCTCCTCCCTCTGTATTTTCATGTGAAGAAAGAGGCTATGATCTCTACTGTAAGATTAATTGCAAAAGAAAAGTTGTAGTCGACCTTTCGGGTCACCTAGAGGTTCTAAATGATATACTAAAGGATCCAGTACTTCAAATTCCATCGGAGGAAATACAACTTTGACCAAGGGGGTGGGGTCTTTAAAATCGGGCCGATCTTGTTCAGCGACGGCTCAATTATAGGTGGCAGAGCAGCGATAGGCGTTTATGGATCATATGGTCAAATTGAGCAGGCCTTTGGGACTTGGACTTCCGTCTTCCAAGCTGAAGTGCTTGCAATAGATGAATGTGCCAGACTAAATTTTGCGAGGAGTTTAAATGGGGCATTCAACAACATTGTAAGTGACAGTAAAGCAGCGCTAAAGGCACTGCAATCTAAGACGATTAGGTCTAAATTTATTTGTTAATATCAAGAAGCTCTCAGGGAGTTGATAGCTTGCGATCTACCTATGGGGGGCTCCAGGACATGAGTCAACAGACCTCATGGGACCTGAGTCTTTTTATGGAAACACAAACCGTTTTTCTAGCTTGGAAGACCAAAACCAAGGAGCTCGTACTGGAGAAATAATCCGGGGCAGAGACAAGCTAAGAAATTCATAAAGTACTCCAAGAAGAGAACTTATGACTAATTGTCACTAGGTAAAAGGGACGTAAGGCTCTATACGGACCACTGTACCCTAAATTACCATTTTCAGAAGATCGGTAAAGCCGATACCAACATACACTGCCGGCCAAAAGTTTGAGACCATATAGATTTAAGCCAAAAAAAGGAAATATTTTTAAAAATTCAAAGACAAATACAGTAAAAATGTTTATTAATATTATAGTTATAACCTTTAAACATACTTAGTATAGAAAATAAACATAAAAAATTATTCTATAAAAAAAAAGAAACTAATTACTCAAACTGTTTTTTCATCAAAAAATCCTCCCTTGCACTTTATTACTTTTTCTACTAGCCTCGGCATTCTACTTATTAATTTATTTATGGTTTCTTGAGAAATTTTGTTCCAGCTTTCTTGTAGTAGTCTCCACAAGTCTGCAAGTGAAGAGGGACACTCCTCTCGGACATTCCTATCAAGCTCGTCCCACAAAAGCTCGATTGGATTGAGATCCGGACTTTGCGGTGGCCATTTCATGATTTTTAAAACTCCTTCTGTTTCTTTTTGTAATAAATAATTTTTACATAGCTTGGAAGTATGCTTTGGATCGTTATCTTGCTGGAAAATGAACCCATTGCCAATTAAACTTAAGCCTGATGGTACGGCATTTTTTTCGAGAATTGTTTTATATTCCTCTTTTTTCAAAATTCCATCAATTTTAACCAAATTTCCAATTCCATGGCCTGAGAAACAACCCCAGACCATTATTGAACCACCACCGTGCTTAACAGTTGGCACTACACAATCTGGTAACATCTTTTCTTCGGTGCTACGCCGAACGTAAATTCGTCGATTTGAGCCAAATACTTGGAATTTTGACTCATCAGTCCAAAGAACTTTTTTAAAATCATCTTCTGTCCAATCTCGATGGAATAGGGCCCACTGCATCCTTTTTTTCTTATTTTGCGGCCTTAGTAAAGGTTTCCGAACGGCAACACGACCAAACAGTTTAGCGTTCCTCAACCGTCTTTTCACTGTGGTAAGCAAAACTGGTTTATTTAAAGATTTGTTCACTTCAGCACGAATTTTTGGTGCTGTTAAGCGTCTATTCCTTTTGCTGGTAATAACGATAAACTGATCCTCACTAGAAGTAGTAGCTCTCGGTCTTCCTGAACGTGGAAAATCCTGAAAACTACCCGTTTCCTTAAACCGAATAATTGTGCGATGAATACAAGTCTTCGAAAGTTTAAGTTGAGACGCAATTTCACGTTCGGATTTGCCTTCATTATGTAAAGTAACAATGGCAGATCGAGTTTCGATATTTATTTCTCGTACTTTTCCCATTTTTAAAACGTTTCAACTATAGAAACCCCAAGTTAAGACTAAATTAAATTATTCGTACAAAATGGTACATAACTTAAAAAAAAAATTTTAAATAACCTGTTTTAGAAAGTCTAAATAATAACAAAGAATAGCCAGTGCAAAATTAAAGAAGAATAGAATTAAAGAACAATTAATACGGAGCTACTTTAAATATAATGATGACCCTTCCACTGGCCAGACACCCTGCGGTCTTGGATGTTTTTAAACAGAACCCATTAATTCTATTTGTACCTGAGAAACATACCTACAAAAGTCTCTTTAGATGTTCATCAGTAATTTAAAAATATGTATGGACAACAATTTTTATTTTATTACCGAAACTTTGAATACAAATAAGTGATAGCATAAATATATTACAACTGGTCTCAAGCTTTTGGCCGGCAGTGTATGTAGTCTCTGCTGGAAAGCGGCAGAAACGGCGTAGCACATTTTATACTCATGTGAGACAGCTTTCAAAAGAAGACTCCAGCATCTCGGAAAGATGGACATAACGCCTGGCGAGATAGCAATGGCAGCCTCTAGGCAGGTGCTGGCTTTCTTTAAAAGCCTGATATTCTCCTAGTTAATACAGAGGGTCACATCACAATAGACCTTATTGGTCGCGGTGATAATGGGAAGATAAATTCTGAGACCCGTACATCGAAAGAAAAACTTTTTGTGCAAAATTTAAACACAATTTATCTAAAATTCGTACTATCTAAATAATTATCATAATAAATAGTATAAATGCTTCGGTTAAATTCTAGCAAACGGGCCATGGTTCTTCTTTTGGTGGTTTTTCACAAAAATGGTTGGCTATATAAAAATTTACTCGAGACAAATCACGTAGATAATTTTATGTTCTACAACTTTGCAAATAGCTCAAAATATCCTTTAAAGCAGAGAAAATGAGATACTTCCAAAAGTCCTTGTCTCTGTTGTTATCCTTAACATTTTCTCATAAATCTGTTTCTTCTACGACTCTTTCAATCGATAAGCATTTAAACTACGTAAAACTCCGAAATTTACAAGATTTGTTTTTGATGGGAAATCTTAATATTTACCTGTTTAATTTGAAAGATTCTCTCGTTTCGCTTCATATTATCATGATATTTGTTCACTTAATATCAATGTACCTTATGTATACACTTTTCGTTATAGTCAATACACCGCCAATTATTGGATTCAATTATCTACTTCATACGTTTCTATTATTTACAAAACGAAATTCACCAAATCGAGTGTAATTTTTACGAATAAATAAGTGTAGGTACTCACCGGAAGTTCAGTGACCTCCCCCCGACTAAGCACATTTTTTTTTTAATGTATTTATTATTTTTATTTCTATGTCGTCTCTCGCCGATATGTCGAAATGTTTCGACCATTCCGGAGACCTGGGCCGCCGCAAAACCCATCAACTCTATTCCCGTACTATTGCCAAAGAATAATTTATAGTAAATTGCTATTCAAACATTTTAGGCGTGTTAAAGAATATTTGACAAAGCATTTACAACCTAGATTCGTCCCGAACTTTTCTTCATTTAAATAATAAAAAAAAAATTATTTTATTTCTACATGCTATTACAGTGCTAAGCAGTGTATGACGTAACATAAACACCATAATAAACAAATAATAATTATTTAAACTTGATAATTGCAATTTAATTCGCTCAGATAAGCAATTATTATATTATATAAATGAAATTTCATGTAGTCTTATTTTTTTCTGGTAGATAATAACGGGATTTTATCAAACGAAAAAAATTGTTTTTCATTATTAGTTTTTTTTTTGTGACAAATAAGGAAATATTTAATTAAATTTAAGCTTAGATATAGTTATCAAGTCAATTGATAAGCGTTTTTATCGTGAATCAAAGTAATTAAATTGAACGCAAAAGGATTACATTTTACCTCGAAATATTTGTTTCGGTACTTTAACGTTATACATTTAATAACTGCATTCTTTATAAACTATTTATAATTTATTAATTTCTGAGAAAATCAGATGGTTTTAATTGGTTTTCATGAGATTTTCTGAACGCTTAGATCGAAGTTTTTTTTAAGTACATATATATGGTATGCAACTTTGCTTCCGCCATTTTTTCAAAATTTAAATTTTATTGTAAAAAACTGAATATATTTATGTTTGAAAGTATTGATCATCGTTTGCCACTACTTTCTCCCATCATTCCGGCAGCAATCGGATTCCACGTTGAAAGAACTAAGCATCTTTTTAAGCGATCCGCGAGTTGATCCAATTTTTTCATGAGACCGGAAGTGCTGGTCCTTCAGGCCGTGTGCCATCGATCGAAATAGGTGATAGTCAGAGGAAACAACCTCTGGACAATACGGCTGGTAGGGTGAAATTTCCCATTCGAACGATTCTAAGTACGTTTCGACTTTTTCGTGTCTTTCGAGGTATTGTGGCCGTTTTTTCAATGCTTGGCTTAAACGCAATAATTGCTTTCGATAACGATCCTTCTGTGAGGGTTTTAGCAGCTCATAATGCACCGAGCTGGTCACACCAAATATAAAGCATGACCTTAGAACTGTAGATATTCGGTTTAGCCGTCGGTGCACAAGCGTGGCCACGATATCCCTATGATTTTTGGCTCTTGGGGTTATCGTAATATACTCATTTTTCATCACCTGTGACAATGCGATGCAAAAATCCTTTCTATTTTTGTCTTACAAGCAATTGTTCACACCTCTCGGCTTCAACTCGTACTACACCCAATATTTTTGCTTCTGGATCATTCCCAGATTCATTAGCCGTTTTGAAACTGCTTGTTGACTCACTCCCAATGATCGTGCCAACTCCTCTTGACTTTGATACGAATATATATCCACCAAATTTTCCAATTCTTCGTCTTCAAAAACTTTTGATCTTCCACCGCTAGGTCGGTCTTCTACGTGAAATGCACCGTTCTTGAAACGTTGATATCACTCACGACATGTTCTTTCACTCATAGCAGCTTCCATAAGCTTCTGAGAGCATTCGGTAAGCCTCAGCCGCAGATTTTTAAAGTTAATCTTTTTATACATGGTCTCAAATTTTTTATCCTGTCTTTAGCATGTCGCGTGTTACATTCTCGGCAGGAAATCGGAAACTGTTCGGCAGAGCTCGTATACACATTGTTAGCTATATACCATGTCGTTTTACCAAGGTTGTTGCGCGAGTTATTACTGAAATTATGGCTTTTTAGGCTATTTTCCTCTCCATCACAACGTTTTAGTATATTATACGTTGTCATTAATTGTCAATCATATTTGTTTTGATATTTGAGTTTTGATCAGTGTATTGGATATAAATGTTGTTGTTCACTTGATCATGATAGAGATGAAATCATGATAAAGATACAGCTAGTGAGAATAATGTGAAAATATCTGACGATGAATTAAATTTACGCCGTAAAAGAAAGACTGCCGACAGAGTTCGTGCTTATAGAGACAGGAAAAAGGCTCTTGGTGAGTTTATTTTTAATTTTTATAGTGAATTTATTAGAATTACTAGAACTTTATGCTGGTGCATAATATGTTTATGTATGTCGGAGCGATAGGTTGTATAGTGTGATGTATGTGTTGTATGCAAACGGCTGTTACAAATGAACCAATGCCGTTATAAATGTTCAGAATTTTAAAAAAAATCTTTCGAGCTTTCGACAAATGAAAACGCAGACGTTATGTGCTTGGTGCATTTTATTATTATCTCAATATAATATCAAAAAGCCCTCAATTACAAAAGGATCGTCAAGGGTTTTACAAATAAAGATTAAAACTATGAAATAAGCAGAATAATACAACCTGTATTACCGGCAGTAATCCTATAGATACATAGTAGAAGATCCGAACTTACATCGACCTTCACTAAGTTAATAATAGAATGAAACCTATTTTATCATGAATTTAGTATATTACTAAATATATTAAAAATGGGTTGGATAAAAAAATCCGGGGCAGACTATTTTTAATTATTTTTTAAAAAAATTATTTTTAATAAAGTATTGCATAACATCAAGATAGTAGAAAAAATTTTATATGATCACAGTTGACTGCGATTTTGAGTGCTTTATTAATACACAGTATACTTACTTCGGATCTCTTTGTCACACATTTCCACGCGCATTAAAATTTAAACCTTTAAAATTCGCTAATCCCTAATAGAACCGAAATTTTTGCAGACAAACCTATATCAACGTGTTCTCAAAAAAATGGCGCTTATGATGATATAAATTTTTTTCTATTATCTTGATGTTATGCAATACAATATTTAAATAATTTTTTTTTAAATAATTAAAAATAATCTGCCCCGGATTTTTTTAACCAACCCATTTTTAATATATTTTCTTATATACTAAATTCATGATAACATATGTTTCATTCTATTATCAACTCGGTGAAGGTCGATGTAGGTTCGGATCTTAGACTAATATAACTTCCCTTTCTTGGCGTCCATGTAGAATGGGATGTCGCTATGACAACTTATTAATATTAAATAATAATTAAATGTCGCTATGCCAACGTATTAATTAATGGCTGACAGGCTTATTGAGATAAAACCTTTAGTTGCGAATGCAACGGGCAACTACTAGTACCTGATAAATAAAGGTCAGTTAAACAATTTCTAATTGCAGTTTTGATTGCAACAATTTCCAATAATCATTAAAAAGTTCATGGAAAACGTATTCAGACTAAACAAATCTATCAAAGATCAGAGAAAATCTTGTTAAGAAAACAAACAAAAAGTTAGAAACTAGTTGAAACTTAAAAGAGAATCTTCGAAGAAAATAAATTAGTAAATAGAATTTTTCGATGCACTCTCAAAACGAACTCTTAATTGTTAAAAATGTTATCACAATTAACATTAATTAGTCTCCACATAATATATTCAAATACAAATTGCTTAAATAGGAGAGACTACATAAATATATATATACGATGGCTTATCTCTGTAATATTTATATAATGCAAGTCTATGTCAAAATTAAATTTTAATTTTTGCCGTGTTAAAATCAAACCCGTAACTATCTCTGACTAATTATCAAATTTAAAACGTTTTACTCGCGCATTAATGACGTAAAGTTTAATTTCAGCCTTAACAAGCGTGTCATATTTTATTCGCTTATTAATCAATATGTTAAAAATGTTTTCAAAATTTGGGAATTCCCCCCAACTTGTACTTGTCAATTCACAAGTGGAAGAAACCAGTTTTTAATTAGTGGAGGCTTAGACTTTAGTACCATTAGTGGTTATGATATTTACGATTTCAATGAAATGTTATTATGTAAGATCTATTTAGTTGCAAGTCAATTATTGTTGAAATGTTGGAGGCAGGAAGACGGTCAGCATCGATTTAATTTGGCGAGGCGCCCTCCTGCTGATCCCTGTTTCCATCCCAGTATATTGTTTGTCTCTCAATGTCTAGTCTATCAGTTAAACACAATATAAAATTGTCTTATCATGAAAAGAATTAACACCCAAACGAAGCCAACATTTCCTCTCTTCGACAATAATACTAATTACGTTTTTCGTGCGTCGAAAGAAGGACTCAATTAGCAAATTCGAGGAATTCTCTCGACGAAGATAAAACCATTAAAAGTTTGAGACAACACCGAAAGTTATACCAATAAAAATTTTTCGACTTTGTGATAAAATTTAAAAGTCAGACAAGATATAAAAATGTGCAGTTAATTTTTTTTTTTGTGTGAAAAGAGCGAAATCAAATTGCATAATGTGCATATGAAAATAAATTTTAAAAAAATGTTTTTTATTATGTCTGCAATTTTTTGATGTTTACACAAAAGCTTGATGCCATCATTTTTATATATGTAGTCTTTAAATAATTTTTATAAGTTACCTTTATTTCATTAGCATTTTTATCAGTGGCATGAAAAATATTTTATATATTCGTAATATTATAATAAATGAAATGTGTGCGGTTGCCTCGTTGCTGTCCAATTAAATCATTAAATAAATGCAGTTTTCAAAGAAAAATTAATTATGATGCGGCTTGTTGAAAACTGGCGATGTGAAAACACCGATTGACTCACTGAATGCAAATGACTTTTTGAAAAAATGCATTTTTTCTATCGCCACAAATATAAATATTAATCATTTTTTTTTTAGTTTTTGATAAAAATAAGTTGAACCTACATAATTTTGTTGGTCTGATATAACCAGTATTGTTTATGACTGCATTTTTTCAATATAATTTATGCAAATATTAAGACAGACTGATTGATTGCGGCAATAAATTAAAATACAGCGCTCGGCATTGATGCTTTTACACCTGTACTATACTATATGATAAATACTAAATGTGTGTTTATCGTAAGAAAATTGTCAGTCAATATTTTTTTACGAAAAACGAAAGAACTTTCTTTTGAATGTTGGTTTGGAATTTCTTAAGGCTGATTCTACAATTAATTGCAAGTCGTTGTCGTTAGATGGTTGTGGGTTGGCGTTTGTCGTTAGTCGGCTGAATGACTACAGTGCATTCTACAATTCCGTACCGACTCGTCCAACCCACACTCGCTTAGCGTAAGTCGGAAGAAGTTAAGAATTGGTTAACTGTCGTTACAACAACGACTAACGACTAAGCTCCACCATTTTGTCAACTGTCAACATAAAAGAGTAAGTGCCCTACATCCGACAACGACTTGCAACTTACTATGGAATCAACTTCACGATTGATTGGAACCAGCCCTTTGTCACTTAGGCCTTGTTCACACGGTTCAACTTTAGTTGATCAACAATTCACATTTTTTTAGAATTGGGGTAAGCGACGCGAGAAGTGAAGCACAAGCGAGTCGAATTGGAATCAAATTGAGCAGAATCAAAAAAAAACTGAACGGGGGTCGACTCGATCGACTTGAACGACAAAGTTTTTGACTCAGTCAAACTTTTGTTGATCAAGTCGACCCCGGTCAGTTTTCTTTCAATTCTGCTCAAATTTCTGCGTCGCTTACCCCGCTACGATCTAAAAGATTGTGAATTGTTAATCAACTGACGTTGAACCGTGTGAACGCGGCCTTAAATACGAGAAAGGCTAAAAAACGGGACCGTTTTATACGGAAATCTTAGTTCGTTTGGATCCTTTGGGTGGCGCTGATATTTAGTTGAAAAACAGCTGTTCACTATTTGTGTTGTTATAAGAGTCATACGTCTCAAACAGCCCCCTGTGACTTAAACTTATCATCACTTATCAGAATTATTATACTTATTATAGAAAAATACTTTATATTTAATAATTATAATTATTCTCATATAATAACAATAATAATGAAAACAATAAAAACAATAAAAAAAGTTTCATTTTAATAATTTGCCTGACGTTTAACAAAAATTTATTTCTAACCTCCGACTTCCATAAATTCTTCGATCTTTGTCAGTCTTTATGGTCTTCGTTCAACTCGATTTCAACTAATTTAGATACTGCAAATCCAGTAAAAATGACAACACAAAGAAGCATCGACGGCTGAACCGTTTGTCTTTTCTGGAGCAGATCTACCGGGATCCATACACTGCATGAATTACCCCCATTTAGGGGGTTGACCCCCCCCCTGTACATGAATCTATTCGCTTAATGTCCAAGGACAAATTACATATACAAATTAAAAAAAAAAATTTCAACCAATCAGAAAATAAAATTAAAAGAAAATATTCGCATATTAAGATAAGAAAGCGATTGCATTTTTTATTTTGCCAAACCATTTTTTCCTGCAACTAAATGGATTTAGATAAACTAATTGTATGTTGCAAATGGTTCGTTTTGCTTGATTGCACCTTGCAAGTTAAAAGCAATTCATGGCTCACATAACAATTTAGCTCAGAGATTTTTTTCTTCTTCTGACTATACCTACTGAGATTTAAGACTTTTTGTAGATGCACTCATATTTAAGTCGCGGTGAAAGATACACTTATACGGTATTCAAAATAATATAATGAATCGAAATTAACATATTCACAAATGGATTTGGTGGAAATAATACACATTTAGACGAGCGATAAAAGCCGGAAACGAATATTTTAAAAAGAAATGCTTGAAAAAGTTCGTTGCCTTCTCGCATATAACAAGTTGTTGAAATGCGGCATTTTAGAATTCGGCAATTTGATACATTGATAAGGTTGGGAAACAAAATTTTATTGGAATTATAAAGCTTTTTGGGGTTTTATTGACGAGATAAACGTTGAAAGATTTTTGATCGATAATTGTAGACTTTTGGTAATGTTAAGGTTTGAGAATTTCCTGTGAAATTATTTTGTGTCTTATCAGTTCTTGCAATTGGTAAGAAAAATGCACAAATTGTTGGGGATAGACTTTCATTTTCTTGTTGTTATTAAATCAAATCGTTTGATATTAAATGGTATGGAACGTGGTTGTAATTATTTGTATTATAAAAAAAATCAAGAGAAAGGCAAATCGTTATAAAATTTCCCTTAAAAATTGTAAATTTTATAATTTGTATATTTCGTGTGGTGCGATTAAAATTCTATGCCATTTTGAAAAAAAAAAATTAAAGATAATGGTTTGAAATGTTTAAATTACAAAATAACGCGTGTAGGTACTTCCGTAAAAATTATTTTGCACAAACAAATTAATGCAAACTTATTCATATGTGTGTAAACCAAGCCTCATTTGAGCCAATTACTTACTTAGATATAATTAATCATTTTTCTTATAAATTAATTTAATTGATACATTTTCATTTATGATATGGTTAACAGTCGATTTGGGTCCGTTTCGCGATAGTTCTTATCACTTTTGTGTATAAAAACCTTATTTATTAAGTTTATTGAAGTAATTATCTGAAATTACAAAGAAATGTTTATACGAAAGTTTTGATAAGATTTTATTCGTTGTAAATACAATTTAAATGTTTCCTAAGTTTAAAAAATTTCAACACTAAATCAACGTGCAGAATTTAACGTTAAAGTCTGCCTCATAGAACTATTTTAAGCTCTATAATCCTTAATGTTATGCTCAATGACATTCTAACAGCTATACCCGGCGTGAATGCTATCCTTTATCCTGATGACTTATTAATCTCTGGGCATCATCTGGGCAAACAGAAGAATTAGAAACCGCCTTAGCACTCTAAAGTTGGGCCGACAAGAACGAAAAGATTGTCAGTGTGGAGAAGATCATATACCAGGTCTTTTCACTATCCACATAAAAAAAAAAAAAAAAACTCGTAAACCTGTACTATATGGGTAATACAGGTAATAAAGAGTATTAAAAGAAGAGTCAGTCATATCTTGGAATCTCCTTAAATAACAAATTATCATGGAAGACAGAGATTGAGGAAGCCGCGACAAAAGGAACAAAACAACCCCGAATACTAAAGCGACATACATCAATCAAATGGGGAGTTATCCAGGATACCTACCTGTATTATGTACTACCTGCAATGGAATATGGAAACGAAGTTACTATAAGCCAGGTACAACTGCAGAAGCTTGATAAAGTTCAGAACGTGGCACTAAGAATCATCAGGGGTGCTACAAAATCAACACCGATCACAGCAATGCACTGATCAAACTGCTTTCGAACCACTAGAAGTGGCCATATTAAAACTCCAAACTTCACGAAGTTAAGACGTATCATAAAGCTGTCTTTTTTAATTGATTCTCAAGTCACAATAGCAGCATTATCATCTAACTACCCCATCGATTGCGTTCGTACTTACAAATGTCGAGTCGCCGTGGACAGTCTTGCTAAAACTAATTGGCACCTGTCCTTACAATGGATTCCCAGTCATGTTGGTGTCTTGGGAAATGAAACAGCGGACATCCTTGCTAAGTCTGGCACATCTCTGAATCAATCGCTGTCTTTAACATCAGCTCAGAACCACATTGTAAGCGCTATCAACTGACATTCCTATAACACTCAAAAAAATGAAGCACCAGGAAAAAAATGGGAATCTTTACTGGAATTCCCTATTTCATTCTACCTCGCCAGGTGTCAGTCTCAGCTTTCCGAACTACCACGGGACACGACTACTTATGCGAGCACTTGCACCATATTGACATCCAATCTGCTCCCTCTGCAATGGGCAACCCATGAACGCCATGCATCTTGGAAACTGTCCTGCCATTTGCCATTAGCAGAAAAACCAGGTTAGGCCTCGTTCCTCCCGCACTACAGCCTAAGGCTTATTGTACTCCTGTTCTGCTCATTCATCCCTGCTATGCAAGGATCCTTGCTTATTCCAGGTTCAGCATGCTGCCTAGCAGAAGCAGTCCCTGTACTAAGCTCGCGCGATTTGAGCCTGTTTGGGCGACATCTATCCCGTACAGGTGTCGCCACTTTGTGAGGGTTTTGCAGTCAAAAATGACATGGGTCGCGTTTTCCTCCCCATCCCCACACATTCTGCAATTGAGGTCTTGTTGAGACACCCCAATAGTCTGCAGATGCTTCCTCAGTCCACAGTGTCCGGTTATCAGTCCTGTTATTGTCCTGATTTGATTCCTTCCCTGCCGTATACCTCAGCTGTGAGCGAGGGGCATATTCTCCCCATCATTCTCTTGCTGTGCCTCTGGCTAGGAATTTCTTGCCAGTATTTGTTTTGCTGCCGTCTCAGTCGACTTTTCATTGCCCTTTTGACAGCAGATTTGGTGGTCCCCACTCCAGGTTCTGGGCCTATGAGTGCGGTCATCGAACCAGCCCTTGCGTCCTGCACTTGCATACGTGAGGGATGGTAACGAAAGCAATCAAAACCAACTACTCTCAAACCTCTACTGGACGGCACGGCACCGAGTGGCAGAAATGTCAAGACTGAGCGTTGGACAAGAAGAAGAAGAAGATTAAAAAATAATTTATTCCATAATACATATTGTTAATTATAATAATTACAAGGCACACTTTGATAGTAAATTAAAAATGGAAGAAAGGGACTTTTAAATTGATTAGTATAGGCAATTATTGATACACCAAGTTGAAGTTTACGAGAGAATTGTTCTGAAAATATTCCTTGATATTTCAAAAAATACGCGGTTTAATGTAAAACTTTTAAGACATTTTTTTTAGGTAATTTACTTATCTTTAATTTTGATCAGAATCAATTTTTTCGTATAACTAATAGATTACGAGATAAAAGCTAAAAATAATTTTCAATTAAGTTTTTGTCTTATTTTGCAACATTTTAAATTAATATCTCAAAATTAGAAACAAAACCAGAGACAGTTTTTGTATATTGCCTTTATCCTTAATTTTATCAAAAACATTTTTTTTCATCAAAATCATTACTTTTCGAGATATGAGCCAAAAAATACCAGCTTTGAAAAATAAATTGACTAAAAATATTTCTTCCCTAATGCAACCCCTCATCATTTTTCGACAACAATATAAACCCATTTAACGTCCCCTATCTTATGCCCTTATTTCTCACATAATGTGTTTATTGAAAAAAAAAAAAATGTATCTCACGGCCTTTTACTAGTCAATCAATTTTGATAAAACTAACAATAATTTTATTTAGATTAGATAGAAGCACAAATAAGTTTTTTTTTTTCAAAAATCCTTGAAATGCACATTATTTAAATGTACACATTTATTCACGCTACACAATATATTTATATTTACTCACAATGTATGCTCAAATGGCTTCAATTTACCCACATTTCATTAATAGAATTAAATAAAAAAATCTTTTTTTGTACAATTTCCCAACGACTAATGTGTAAATAATTAATTCAAATGGTTTCATATTTTCCCATTAAAAAAAAAGATATTTTGAAATCATTCTATGATACAAAAGACGGAAAAAGTTTGTTTATTAAAAATTTTCAAAAATGAGAACACGAAGGAATTTTGGATTTTTTTTTTAGGTTTCAGGGTTGAATTAATTTTTGATAGCACAAATAAGTATATTATTATTTTTTATTAGTATACTAAGTGGAGTATTTTTTTTTGTTGATAACATGGTTGTTAAATAATTTTTTTAACGATAAGACACATAAGTATGAAGGCCTTTTACTGTTTGAAATTACGTTGTTTTAAGTATAGAAATATTGAACAGGGGAATTACATTTTTAAACATTTTTTTTACATGGTAATTATTAATTGATTTGTTTTGCAGACGATGCATGATGTGTTTCGATCGGAGTCGGGCGTTGAATTCGAATGGGGTAGCAGCCACTTGATGCTATCGGGAAGTGGTTTGCCGAAGGAAAATGGGGTGTCTGGAATCGTTCTTCACGATCGCCTCATGACGGACGCTGCACTAGGAACATGTACCACAATCCCGATCAAAACCGAGCACTCGTACAGTTTGGCCTCTGACGGTGATTCGTTGCCCGATTCCCCAATCAGTCCCGACACAATGGATGGTAAAAAATCTCTTTCAAAAAACCAAATCAAATTTTCATTTCTTGAATTTGTGTAGAAGGAGATGAGGATTGCTTCCACCCAATTACAGTCAATATGAACAACATTCGAAGAATCACAGCCTCCAATGAAACAGGAATGATCGACGTGGTTAATATCAAAGACGAGCCACTCAGTGAACCAGACAGTCCCAACTCTTCGTGTCCAGCCTCACCAAATCCACAAAAGCTCAAAACGAAAACTGAATATCAAATCGAACTCGATCCAATGGTACGGTACTCACAACAAAACCTCAACCATCATAGACTAATTCTTTTAATTTTAGTTAAATGGAAATCGAACACTGTTAAAACACGAAGTGATGCTCACGACCAGGCCAAACATTTTCGCAACACATCCGTCTCAGTTGCAAGAGCAAAAAGTGGTTATTCCTAAAATTAACATCAAAGTCGAACCAGGAACTTCAGGTAAAGAAATATATAATCACAATTTTTTTTTTAGAGAGCTATTTATAGAAGTGAATTAATTTGTCATTTGACGTCATTTACATGAAAGAGCATCCCCCTGATTGACGTCATTAGATTGTTTAATTTTCCTTGTTTGTTCGACAGGATTTATTTTGCCGCCCACACCGCCCTCATGTAGCAGTAGCGAAGACAGTGAGGATAACGCGTCGCAATCGCAGCCAGCCTCGCCGGGACGTCCGCCCCGGACGGCGGCGCGTATGTTAATAGCGCCTCAAGCACCCACACGCCAACCCATTCACACACCCCTGATCAGCAGTCAACCGGTAAATAATTTAGAAAAATTCTATCGCCAAGATTTTATTATTTCTTTCGTTTACAGAAAGGATCAACGGGTCAACTGGTGCTAACCGAAGAAGAAAAACGAACATTGTTGGCCGAGGGTTATCCGGTTCCTACACGTCTACCTCTCACCAAAGCCGAGGAGAAATCTTTGAAGAAAATCCGAAGAAAAATTAAAAATAAAGTATGTGATCTTTATTGAGTAGTATAGGCAAACAGTCAAATTAGTTACATGGTTTTTATATGATCGACTAGCTAATACCCGCGACGTCGTCTGCGTAGGTTATTACGTTATGAACATATTTAATTTACAGAGGAAAAACATTGAAAAAATTTAAAGCATAATAATATTAAAAATAACCGGAAAGAACTTAGCGTAGAACATTTTTAACTATATGCCAAAAAATTGCTCCCTCAGAGTCCGCTATTGCTCCAAGTGTTATTAGTTAATCAATAATTATTTTTCAAAAATTTGTAAATTCAAAAATAAAAATTGCTATAACATCAAAAAAAATCACTGTTTTTAATTTTTTTTTTTCAAAAAATTGATCTTTAAATGCTCTTTCCGGATCTGCAATTGCTCCAGGTGTATAGTGTATTAGTAATTCAATTTTTAAACTATTCATGTTTATAAGATCCAAGGGCAGTTGATAACGTCATAGCACAACAATACATGTATAAATAGTTAAAAATAATTAGTTTTTAAAAATATTGCAAAAATTTTATCAATTATATTATTTGCGTAATGAAAAGAGGAGATAGAGAACTTAAAAAAAATCAATAAAAATTATTTTGGGTTTTATAGCGATTTTAATTCTTGAGTTTGAAAATTTTTTAAAAATTTAATTATTAATTAACTATTAACTATACACCTGGAGCAATTGCGGATACGAAAAAGCATTTAAAGAGCAATTAAAAAAAAAATAAAAAAATGACTTTTTTGTTTTTTACAGCAATTTTAGTTTTTAATTTTTGAAAAATTAATTATTAATCAAGTAATAACTATACACTTGGAGAAATTGCGAATTCTGAGGGAGCAATTTTTTGGCATATAGTTTAATTAAAAAAAAAATTCTCGCTAACTTAACTATTAGTAAACTATACACCTGTAGCAATTGCGGATCCGGAAAGAGCATTTAAGGAGCAACTAAAAAAAAACTTCAATCTCGCCAACTTAACTCTTTCTGGTAAAAAAATATATGGAATAATAAAAGGGAGTGTTGAAATGTAATTTGATTATTGTAACGGTTGTAACTTAAAAATGTATTTTGAATCTATTGTATATTTACAGTAAAATATAAAAAATTCTAAAAGAGAATTTTAAAAAAAAAGCTACAAAAAATATTTTAAAAATTGCTGGACAAATAGAAAATAGAATTCAAAAAATCTTTATTAATCTAATATCTCGCTGATCTACATTAAGTCTACCTACGCTCAAATGTGAAATAATCAGTAGGCAGTGGAAGGAGAAACATATTCTCTCCAGCCCATGCGCATTAGATCGTTAGCCCCACTCTATCAAAGTGACGAAAAATCCACCGCTTAACGCGTTTTGCTTGTAAAAATCGCATTTTTAAAACTTTAATTACGTTGCTTTTAATGAAGATATCGTGATAGTTCTTTTTTTAGATAAGGACCAAGTATATAAGAAGTAAAACAAAACAAAACAAAATTGAACGAAATCTATCCAGTAGTTTTTGAGTTAAATGGGAACATTAGAAAACGGCTATTATTTTATTTATATAGATATCATCGTTAATATTCAAGTTAGGGAATACTTATAGACGATTTTTAATAGAAAATTTATTAAGCTAAAATTTTGGTAAGAATAGTTCTTTCATATAAACCTATAGATATTGGGATATTCAAACCAAAATGTCGACTGTCGTTAACTTATTTTGCTTTGTTAATTCTTAGGAATAGCCGACATAAAGTTGAGTGAAATTTATTAATATTAAATTTTTTTCCTTTAAATTTTAGATTTCCGCTCAAGAAAGTCGTCGCAAGAAAAAAGAGTACATGGACCAGCTGGAGCGAAAAGTGGAAATTTTGGTCTCAGAAAACACCGACTATCGCAAAAAGATCGAAACGTTGGAGGACTCGAACGCCAATTTACTCAGCCAACTGACCAAGTTGCAGGCGCTCGTCGCTCGAACCCACCCACAAACAACCACCTTATTAATGTCCACCAAGTAGACACCACGATTAAGTGAACTAAAACCCCCCTAGTACAATTTTTAACTAACTCCACGTAAGAACGTCTTTGAGATACTTAATTAATTATACAACACCATTTTTAAGGCTTTGTTTCGAATAATTTGTTTGTTTGTTTTTTTCTTAAATGTTTCGAACAAAATGTTGTATCAACCACGAATTTTATATGTTATTGATGGCTATGTTATGACATAGTTTGGTGTTACTAAAAATTTAACGAGGAAATTTTCACTCGAGATCTCCGGAAAATATGTGGAAATGAAGCATTTATTGTTGTAATTTAGTTTTTATATAAAATAGAATTAAATTATCGTTTTTTTCGGGGATTTTTTAAGTTAAATTAATACATTCCTATTAAAGAAAATATATTTGTAAGAATTTCGTGCTTGAAACACGAAAAGTGTTATTTTAATTGAAAGACATCGTTTACTTGTTTCAAAGTGAATTGAATCGACACGCGAAATACATTCCTGTATGTTATTGAACCAAAGTGCCCAAGATTTAAGAAAACAGTTTTCCAAACGATATGTTACCAGGTTTGCTCAAGTTAACGGAAAATGCTTAGCGATAGTTTGTAATCTTTGCTAAAATGCGTTTCAGTATTGAAAACCTCACGACTTATCTCCATATATTTAACATATACATGGTATCTATTTTATTACAGTTTAAGAGTAGAGAAAAGAAAATCTTTGGGCTTCATATATTATTATAATAAGCAATTATTATTAGAGAGAATTTTAATGGTTAAGAAATCGATTAACTAAAAAGAATTTAACGAAAAAAGTTCAATCAAATCTTGATTTGTATACTCATAGTTAAAATTGAGTTTTTAATGCTTAAATGTTTTGCTTGAGTAAACTTCCAGAATGATGCCAAATAAGTCTTTTAAAATAAATATATAAAATAGACTTTATCTCGACTTATCCGAAAAACTCTCAAACATAACTTATTCTAAACTTATATAAAGTAAAGAATTTATGTCTGGGGGCTCTTAATCTTACTTCAATGGTTGATTTTACAAAAAAAAATTATTAGTTACAATTTTAGTGAATTTTACCTTAAAAAGTTTGATTGAACTTTACAATGAAAACGCACAAAATTTCCAAATGAATTCATTTACTTTTACCATATTATTATTAACTAAAATTTCTATGATGCAGTTCATTGACTACTTATAAGTCAGTTCCGTCCAAAAAATAACTGCGACAATACCTTTACTAAATAAAATAAAAAAATAGTTAAAAAAATTAGAATATAATTTATTTTAATATTAATTATATGTATATGACTATTATAGATAAAATTATTTTTTATATATAAAATACAAGAAGAAGAAAAATGAAAAAAATTATCTTTTGTAGATAGACGAGAAAACACATAAATAAGAAAAAAATTTTATTGAAATAAAATAAATGTTTGGTATTTATATTTTGTAAATACAATTATATAGAGAACACGATGGCTGAAAATTGTCACAATTATATTTAATAAATAATAAAAAAAAATTATATATAAATATATAATATAAAAGAAATATATAATATATAAATATATTTTGTATAAAACTTATATATAAACTTATATAATATCTGCCATTGTGGATTTAAATTTAGTGTATTTTGTTACACAAGTATTTAATTAAATATTTCATATTGTTATTGCAATATTTTAATTTTGAAAAATCAACGTTAACGTAAAAAAAAAAAAAAACTTTTTCTCACTAAACTTTAAAACTGACAAATTCATTCTATATTTATAAAAAGTGCCTTTCAAACTTTTCCGGGCCAGTAACAGAAAACATTTCTTATAGAAACTCATTTTCATTTTCTTTTTCCTCGTACTATAAGCTTATATATTATCATAACATATAGAATTAAACTGAAGTCAATCCGCCTTGTAAATTTGTAAGAAATTAATATAAATTAAAATCTCTAGTTTAAGAAATCGAGTTTAATAATAATAATTATTATTACAATCTATATATAAATTGTTTATTATCAATTAAGAGAAATTTATCATTTTTGAAATTCTATCAAATTTATATTTATATATATACATATATCTATATTATATAGAATGTTATGAGATGAAGAGAATACAATGTGCAATAATTGATGCAATTGATGTACTTACGACGACGAACTGAGACAAAAGTTATTTAGCTAGTTATATGAATTGGGCTATGTATCTGTTGAAATCAATCGAAACGTTTTGGAATGGAATTTGTTTTCATTATTTTTTTTTTTATGTTTTAAGAAAATAATATTTTAATATAATTGGGTTTATTATATTATTGTATTGTATGTATTGTATTTGCGAATGTATTGAAGTGAATCGTGCGCATTCGTTTGCATCTGAATGCGACTCGGTTTCTTTACATTCGCTGTTGCACTTATCAAATGTTTGTTTCTATGAATCAAAGAAAATATTAATATATCATATGCTATATAAGTTGTGTTATTGAATCTAATTTTTCTTTTTACCTTTGTACATGGACCTACAGGGGAAAAACGAGGCCAACAAATGTAACTACGTAACATTTACAAAACATGTAGCTGGACGTTTTGTGCTCACTGTAACGCTAGCAAAATCGTAAATTTTCGAGTCCTTGAGTATAGATTGATAATCAAAATTATCTTGGAAAAGTATCTTTGAATTGAAATCGTTTTTTTTTTAAATCGGTTAAATGACTAACTAAACTACTGATAATTTTTATACTTTCAGCTATAATAAATATCGTAGAAATATTAATAAGTTTTTAAAAGTGAGGATAAAACAAAGATTCTAATTAATGGAATATGGCATTTGTGGAGTGCTTATTTAAAGTTTTGTCTTCTATAGAGCAAAACCTAAGTACGACCATACCGTTCTATCTTATTTCTTATCTAAACTATTTGAAGGACTGCTCCTTGAAAAACTAAAATCGAGAGCTATAATCTCATTTCTAGTCACAAGTTAGGAGAAACACTGCAGAGTAACAGCCCTCACAAAAGCTCTCTGATTGAGGAAAAATATTACTTCTCAGTTTTCCTCGACATTACCTTAGGTCTAAAGGGCTCCTGATGAAACTTAAGAGAATGCTGCTGGGTAAGTTTTATTGAGAAAAAAAGTCATATTTGACAAATAAATTGTTCGTCTCAAAACGAAATTTAATCTCAACTACACCAAGAACAATCAGAAGTACCTCACGGTAACAGCTGCTGAGACTGGTATTGATAATTGAACACTTATTGTACATTGTCGACTGACCAATGATGAACACACCTTTGCTGATGACACCACAATCTTGGCATCCGTTAAGTGCCAAGAAGCAGTATCTATGAAACTAAAGTGTGCTCTCTGCAATGCAACTTAATTTAAAAGATGCAGTATTTAAGTGAACCAAAGTCTGTTAATGTGACTGATTCGCCATCAGGCCGAATACTTACCCACCCCTGTCATTGAGCCAATTGAACAATCAACAGAACTCACGCGTCGAAGATCAGATATTTCTGAATATACCTGAACAGAAAACTTACTAAGCGAAGCATAAAACGATTAAATGAGATCAGAAGACGGTATCGGAAACTATACTGGGTACTCGGTTCAAAACCGCAACTATCTGCTTAGATATAAACAACAATTTTAAAGTTTAAATAATTGTATTCAACTATGGGGCAAGACCAGTTATTCTAATTTAGATCTTATACAACGATTTCAGTTCAAGACTGTAAAACTCATCGTGGGTGCTCCATATAGTTCGTGGATATTCATGAAGACCTGAAAATCACCCCTGTCAAAAAAAAAATCGTTCAATTCAGCCAAAACTACTAGCAAAGAAGAAAATCATTCCAATGGTTAGTTAAAAGCTTATAATGCCAATTAAAAATTAAATTCAATATTTTAATTTTTTTAAATATTTGATTATAGTTACAGTTTAAACCGTTAGATGGCGAGATAAATATCCTCGTTTCTAATTGGCCGATTTTAATTTATGTTACATATGAGTGAGCGTGTATTAGTGGTAAAATAGGTGAAAATATGTTTAAAAATTGATAGTACACAAGGGTAGTACTACACAATCCTATACATTTTCGAGGTGTGTTGTGTGAATGGAACATTTCAAACAATATACATTATGAAGAAAACACCATTCTTAATTCATTAGCTGTACATTACTCATACTCCTGCAATAATAACGACATAAAAGACATATTTTCTAATTTTAATCTTAGAAACTTTGTCAAACATTAATTTAATGTTACAAAAGAGCTTTAAAGTTTATATTTCTATAGTGTGTTGTTTAAAATACCATAAAATAAAATTCAACTTCTAATAAGTTGTAAAATGACTCAAGGAAAATTATATATCGATGATATCGATATATCAATCGATATCTTCTTGATTGCTACTTTAGAATTATTGTCAGGAAGAGTTTCAAGTAAGAATTGGTTTATTTGCAAGAATATAATATTGCAATCGTTAAAAATAATTTTAACAATTACAGCATTTTTAGTCATAGCTGGTCATCAAAGGTAACATTTTTATAGACCAACTATTGATAAAGATTTGCCACGTCAAAAGTCATGTTAAAGTAAAATAATCTAATGATTGAACTAATCCGAAAGACAGAAGCTTTTGGGAAGGTTTTAATCTTAGTAAGGACGGTTAGGACTTTGAAACATCAGGCCTGATCAGGCCCATCAGGCTAAAGTCACTTGTCACAACGTCTTCGTATCCTTCAAGTTTACAGGTATAAAAATCAATCTATGTACAAATAACTAGTTTGGCAACTTAATATGGCATATTTTGATTGTATTTATATCAAAATTACATCATTTTCTATTGTAGTTTTGTAATAAATCAATTAAAATACAAATGCAATGTTGTAGCCGTAGTTGCTTATAGGCATTTCCATAGCATTCAAAATCTTTGCTAAGAACCCTAAAGTTGTTTCATGTATCTAAGTTTTATTTTCTGATTTTAGGGAAAGCAAGCATCGGGAAGGTTTCTTATCTTATTTATGGTTAATTTGAAATAAAAATCAAAAAAATTTTCTTTTAATGGAAATAATGCTTTGATCATTTTCGCCATTTTCTTGCGCAGAACGATTCACGCAAGCATCATCCATCATGGCGGACATATAAGAATTTGACTTATAAAAGTTTTTCAAGACAACTTAAAATACTTAAAAGTAATAAAATTAGACTTAAAATGTTAGTGAACGTTGTTGAAATTAGTTAGTGAAGTGTTAAAGTGTTCATTTGGGTGATTTTCCGGATTCCGATTTCAAAATGGATGCGAGCTGGGCGAGCTGTACCTTGGGGTCGCTTGGAATATGAATAGTAAGTCAATGCTTAAATTTTTGTTTTGCAAATGCAGCTAAAATCCTCCAACATTTTGTGGTTTATCTCAAAAATTGTTGATTTAATGAACATTCGCTCTTAAGTAGACATTTTTCTGATCTTCGACTTTGAAAATAATTCAACTGTTCTCGATGAAGCTCGGGAAACGAGATAACTACAAAAGGTAGCATTTAGGAGCATTTTGGAAGCTTTGAGCTTTAATATCATAGCTGACAAACGCATTTGATGAAACTTTTAAATCAACTTATAACATTCCAAAAAAAAGAGATTTTAGAAGTCTTTAAATTATTATAATATATCTCATTGTTGCCACTAAATCATGAGACGCTATGCTATCTAAGAAAGTGGGCCTTTATCAAAAAGCTTCATTAGTCGACATTCTGTTACAATTTATAAAAATATCATTGACGTTCGGGAGTCTATCAATTATGATTGTTATGACGTCAGTAGTTTTGAGCTTTCGTCTCAATTCTTATTTCTTTCCGTAAGGATTTACCATTATGGTTAGTAATTATTACAACAAAACAGATTTTTAAACAGAGGTGTCAGATCAAAGGTATAAGAAATAAGGTGATTTCAGTGTTCCATTATGAGAGGAATCTAACCGTTAACACATTCTGACATCGAACACCTGTATATATTTTACTAGCTGGCCCTGCTCTGCTAGGGTTTGACAAATCTAACTTGGGTTTAGTGCCAGATAAAAGGCTTCTTGTTAATAAAGAGGTTTAAATACAATGGATTCTTTTAAAGTTACACACCTTCTTCCACATTCTGTAGGAGAACCTATAGAAACATTTCCTTCTATTTATAGTTTGTTTCACAGGAATCATCCATTAATCTCTGAAAAAGAATTTCTAATTTTTTTACGTCTATCTTTCAAGAAATCATCCACTTCTAAGGGGTTGAAAACGAAGAGATGAAATATTAACTTCTTATTGGATAGCTTGATTTTGAAAATTCGTTTTTTATTTGAAAGCTGGTGCTTTCCGTGTGGTCCCATTTTAATTTTAAGGAAATCTTTCACTTATAAGGGGTTGAAAACTAAGGGATCAAATATTAACTTCTTATTGGAAAGCTCGATTTTGATAATTGTTTTTTTTTATTGGTAGAACATAACTTTAAATTGTTCACATTTCAATTTGAAGAAAAAAATCTACCCCCTAAGAATGAAAATAGGGGATGAAATAGTGACATTTAACTGCATCATCGAGTTTTGATGATTTTCTTTCTATTGGAAAGAGTATTCCCCTCGTTCTATCATTACATTTAAAAGCAAAAAATGTCAACCCTTTAAGACAATAAGGGATGATGTAGTAACTTTTACCATTTAAATGGCGCTGTTTCATATGAGCAGCGCGTTTAGTGGGTTTACCCATATTCAAAGAAATAAAATCAGTTACCAAACTTCCAGATCACTAAAAATCGAGAAATAAATAAAAATTATAACAAAATAAAAAACCGACTTCAAAATAAATAAAAAATCTTAAACAAAAATACACTACAAAGTAAAAAAAAATAATTGCGTATCCAAATAACATTAGTTATACATTTTATCATCCTAATAATTTCTAAGTTGTAGACACTGCAAGGATACGCAATTATTTTTTTACTTTTTAGTGCACTTTTTGTTTAAGATTTGTTGAAGTCGGTTTTTTATTTTGTTATAATTTTTAATATGAATAAACTTTAGAACAGTTTGCTTCATACTTAACTAAAGTTATAAAATAAATTAAGAGCCGTTTCAACGCAATTTTTTACCCCAATTATTTATTTTTTATTATAAACCTTTAATAGCTCGTAAAATATACATTTAATAAAAGTAATACAAAATCATAGTTAACGCTAATAAATTCATCAATTAAATTAATTTTTAATCAATCAATTATCTTCTAACATTATTTACTAGAAATTAACGTCTAAATACGTATTTTTCATAATTATATCTAAAATATGACCGTGTTGACGTCACGCGTCAACTTCTTCAAGAAGATCATATCTAAACATCAAGTACATACATACATACACCAGAGGTCTGACACTGTGAGCTCCCGTTATAGGATTATTTAACATGAGGAGTTTCAAGGACAAAAGAAACTAAAAGAGAAATAATTTCTGTCATTATTTCGATATTATTGGTGTCAAAAGAGACAAGGCGTTGAAAGTAAGAACCAATTTATATCGTTTGAATTATGTTGGTACTAATTACCACTTACGTAAGCCATTGTATGTTAGTAATTTAGATTTTTTCCTCGAGACAAATTAGAGCATAGAATAAATAAATTGAGTGCTAGACCCCTGACACACACGGGGAAGAATTAGGCTTAGTGAGACATAACCGGAGTGGCTGGTGGACTTCCGCATAGAATAACCGTTGTCGTGACGATAGTGATGAGTAGGAAGACAGCGAGCAAAAGCCGGTCAAGAACGAGCGACACTTGCTTCCACTCCAAATCAGTGAGATCACGTCGTTCCTGTTCCGACAAACGAATCTCATTCCTGCTAATCGTTGCATTAATGTTGTTTAACGCCCTCATAAACTGACACTCGAATGATCCATCTATATACAAAACATTTTCATCAAACTAAAGCTCCACAAAAGCTTGTTTACACCGTATAGGCAACTAAACATACATTTCAGTTCACACATTTGCCTATACGTTTACTTTAGTTGTTTGTACCTGTGGTTGAATGTTCCGGATCCATGCTATTTGCCAATGTGAATTGTGGTGATTTCGGTTCGTTACAATCGTTGAAACGCCATTTTTCGGTCCAATCATAGTCGATGTGACTTGCACGTCGATTTTTATCCTTAAAACATATTTTATTATTGTAAAATTATTCATTTATAATCAATGAAAATATTTACTGGTTTATGATGAGTCGAAATAGCCTCGAAACGTATAAAGACAAGTTTGGCAATTGTGCCCAAAACCACGGTACGGATCAGGGCCGGCACCGGCGAATTACGTACGCCACGATGATAAACATTTAGTGTCACCACTGAAAGTCCTGATGCGAAGGACACCAGACATATACTCACGCCATAGTACAAACCTTAAATCCAAATAAAGCTGTTTTAATGAGAAATTCTCATATTCGTTTAGACAAAGCGATTAATTAAAATTATTTTTATTTTAATCTCTAGGCACAAGACTCGAAAGCCACAAAGTAATTAAAATATCAAATTAAACATGGAAAAAAAACTTAATAACTATATTTTGATGTCAAGTCCCGAGTAATTAACGCTTGGCTTTTTTCACTAATGGAATTGAATAAACCCTTAAAAAAAGCAAATTTAGTTTTTTAAATTAAAGTTTAATCAAATTGCCTAGGTTTTGTCCCGTGCTTATTGGTTGAAAGGAAATTTAAGAGATTTTATTGGTTGAAAAGCTACAACTTTCATGGCTTGCTCTCAAATAACTCAAAATGAGGCAATTTTAGTTCATCTCTAAACAATGATGAAATCTACTACCCCGTATTAACTGTCGAGTAATTAACGGCTACTTTTAAAAACTTCAAAATCAAAACTTCGCTGGCATTCTGATTTATTTACGAACGTTTGTTTACCAATTAGGTGCTCAAAAAATTAAGGGTTGATGCATACATTTTTTTTTTCTAGACGTCTCAATTGGTAGGTATTACTTAACTCCCTTGTATCATTACACTTTAACACATTTAATAAATAAATAAAATCCACGTCGGACTAAAACTGATCTTCTCAAGTTGCCATTTACTTATTTTATGTACGTTTATTGGTTAATAACAAATCTAATGGTTTTCATTGGTTAGAAGTTTCAACTTTTATCACTTGCTCTACATCAAAATTTTTTCATTGAAATGGATACTTACTTATTAAAGGGGTCTTTTCGGTTGGTGGCAATGTTTCTCGAATTGTCATCAAGAAAACGGTCATCGAGAGTAATGCACTGATTCCTAGAGTAACTTTTTCTCCCGATTCCGACGGGACATAGAAAACGAGCAACGCTGAAAAGATTCAAGTCAAAAATAAAAAATAAAAATGTCTTTAACTTACCGATTCCATTGATTAAAATACACGGTAAGATCAGATTAAAGACGTAAAACATGGGACGTCGCTTTAAGACAATCGTGTATGTGATATCTGGGTACGGTTCCGAGCAACAGGAATAGAACTGCACGTGTTTGTTAGCGGAGAAACTGATCAGATCAAATTCGCCGTTGGCCTGATAATTGCTGACGTCACCCTCCTCAGTTTGCCGCACCAAATCCAGCTAAATGAAACGCAAAAAAAAAAATTTCTCCTGATCGTGGATATATACCTAGATTTATTGTTCGCAATAACTCATTCTCATTTCAATATAAATAAGTTTTTTCGTCAGTTGGGACTTTGAATGGGAATGGGGATATCGACCCTTTTATTGACACTATAAAGACGAGCGTTTCGGAGTCATGTTTTCAATGTTATATAAATGGAGGAGGAAAAATTGATGAATTAGAGATTTAGGTTGGCGATAAACTAATAGGCTTTATATAGAACGTAACAGCATGTTATTAAGTGGCATAAAAGACGTGTCGTGGAAGACGACCGCGACAATGAGGGAAAATGGGACTCGAGTTGCTCCTAAGCCAAATGGAACTTTTGCGACGAGCGGATTTACGGAAAACGAATTTCGTTTAATATGCATTACACGGCTTTTGCCCTTATAATTTATTTCACTGAACTATCAACTTCTTTTCTGGGAACAAAGTTTTATGTGCAACCATTAATAGGGTGGTTGTTGTATATAAATAAAGTTTTTGTCGTAAAAATTTTTCAAGGCAACTCTCACTTTTTTAACTTGCGGAATGTTAATGGTGACACAGCTTTATGGAATGCTCTTATATTTTATGATTGAAGAGATTAAAATGTTTTCTAGGTCGTGAAAAAATGTAAACTTGTCGTTAGGCGTGATCAAGTTGAACTTGGCAAACCTGATAGCCGTCGTATGTCCACGAAGCCCACTTGAGATGGCAGCTTTGCACATCAAAGGGGAAATATTCGACGTCTATGTCGCACGATGATCGAAAAATTCCGTGGCTCAACCAAACTACTTGGCCTGAATGGTTGACAATTACGTTTGTGTTGATCACGGCTGACTGATATTGAGGATCAGCACTGCAAAAAAAAAAATATTAAAAATTAAAATCGTAAAATTAGTTCGTATCAAAATTAAAGAGCATTAAATTGGCTACAAACATTGTTCTTATAATTTTTTCGTAATTCCTATATTTTCGAACTTTTAAGGGTAACAGAAAATTCAATTTTATTAAAAAAATTTTCTATTGACAAAGTGATCCTTGGAAATTATGCTATGACGTATTTTTTAACTAATGATATTTCTATGCTTTTCATATCGACCAACACAAACAAAAAGTAACTCATAGGCTCCTTGATTAATCTAACTTTTGATTGCATTGAAATGGCCATTGTATTTTTAAATCATTCATCAATTGGATTGTGATTTATCATTAATGATTATAACTTCAAAATTATGTATTTAATTAAAACGGCTGTTTAGTAGAAAATTAAAAATCAAAATTTTTTTTTCTTTGGTTTATTTAACTTTTGCTTTAACTACTTTGGTCATTAGCGACCGTCGAACCCGAAAACCCAGAAAAAAATCTTAAGCTTTCATGGGATTCGAACCCAGGACCACTGGCGTATAAGGCAACTGTCTAGTCCACCAGGCCACTAAGTGATCTATCAAAAAATTGTTTTGAGAAATATTTTCTAAATTTTGTAGTGACCTATGAAAAATTTACAATGTTGTCATTTTTAACCAATGAAAATTCTTTGCTTTGGAGTAATCCATAGGCTGCTTGTTAAATTTTTAATTGAATCTTGGTCGGTTTAAAACAGAAGCTAGAAAACTTTTGGTTCATATCGGAACCCAATGATTTTCATAAGACAATTGTTCTTAACAAAAAAGGTCATAAAATTTACCAACCCGAATGTTTTTAACTTTTTTTTCACAAATCTAATCGTTTTGAAGATATGAGGCCAGAAACCAAACGCAAGATAAAAGAAGATTGGACATCAATAAGGGGCTAAGAGCCAAAAAAATAATTGATTTAGACCCGAAAAAGCAATGACACTTGGCAATGTTGTTAGCAACGGTACTTAGCTTGCTTTTTCGGATTTAACTCAATCTTTTTTTTTTTTTTGAAACTTAGCCCGTTATTGATGCCCAGTTTTCAATTATAATTTCAAAGCAATTCTTAACAAAGTCTTCAAAAGCTCCAAGTTTTTACATGGAATTAACACTTTTAGTTACTTATCATAATTAAAAATTACACAATATAACATTTGGTAGTCTTTATTATAGTTTCAATGTCTCAACTTACTTATTATATAAAATCGTATCCGGCCGCCAAACTCTCTGAAACGGAATACGAATCACTGAAATTCCGGCGAAATCGCTCAAATTCCATCGCAAATGATGATCGGTCCACACTTGTGTCAGCCAACAGTTCGTCGTTAAAATTTGATTCTTTTCATCCTGAAATGATACAAATAAAATTTAAAAAAACAATAATTAAAATGCATAAATCATTGTTGCACAGCAAATTAAAAAGTTTCGAGTTGTTCAATTAATCATTCAGTTACAACGACTTTCACGGTCGTTATAATATAAACGTTGCATGAACAATACGCTAACGTGCTTTTTAACGTACGAACAAACTTATTTATTAAACAACATATGATTGATAACTAAAAATAATGGAAATATATTTAAAGAGCTTTGGTTGCTAAGAAAAATCTTAATTGAATCAAAGCAATCTTTGAAAGCTAAGCATTTCGGCTAATGATAATATAAAGTTTCAAATGATATCCAATAGAAATTGATTATTTCATAGGGTACTTCAGTGAATTATTTAAATTAAAGAAAAAAGGTCCATATTTTGTTGGACAGAGAAGGTATGAAAAAAATTATATTTATTACTATCTGATACCCGCTCGCTTTGCTGAGAGTATCTAAATTAAATTGATTGATTTATAGATTGCTTACCTTTATAGCGAAATAGGTATAAAAATTAATCTATTTTGACAGAAAAAGATGATAGATACCTACTTTTAGACTTGAGATCTAAAGTAAATTCATCAAAATCCTCAAAATTACTTTTCTAGGAAGAGATATTAGCTATCTGACAGCTTCATTACCTACCATTTTAAATATAAAATGTTCCTTTAGACTTAAAAATTTTTCATTTCAAATGTCATTTATAACCGTTCAGCTATTTTAGTAGTATAAATTCGTAGCTATCCTACAGAAACCGTGCTTTTTTTGGGATAAAAGGTATTCAATACTTTAAGATCTGAGATGTCTTTAACAAAAGTTCCTTAAAATTAGTTCTGTTAAGTAATTGTAGTAAATTATTTTAAAATTTAGTATATAACTTTAATAAGTTTATTTTTAATTAATGTATGTATTTGTAACTACAAAATGTGGATTAGAATTTTTGGTAATTGCTAAATGCTAACACATAAAAGATATTCAACATGGTAACATCTGAGGTAAATTTAACAAAACTTCATTAAAATTCGTTCCGTTAAGTAATTGTTGAACTTTGAACTTTGAAATTTTTAGTTTATTATTTTAATACGTCTATTCCTAATTAATATTTTCGACAATGAACAATGAAAAACTTCAAATATTTTAAAAAATTTCATTATTTATTTTTTCGGGTGTTAAATTGAAATTCATATTTATTTTCCAGTAAAAACTGACAATTTTTTAATTACAACTTTGTAGAGATATCTTTCGTTACTGTGTAAAATTGGAAAAAAATGCGTTAAAATTCTATTGCACGAACTTTACTAAACTTTTTAAATGTACGGTTCCTGTAGGATATAATTGTTTTTGTCATCCCATGGGAACCATGCATTATTCTAGACTTAAAAGTAAGCTATATCATCCTCCCCCAAACTATCAAATTGCAAAAATCATATCAATCTTTAACTCTGCGATAAACAAAAAACAAATCTATCCCACGGGAATAGTACATCTCTACTGAGTAAAAGGTAGATCAAATCTTCTTAGGAAAAATGAGTTAAGACTCTATTTCGTGGATTTTAATGAAACTGCTTTTAAATACACGGCTCTTAAAGAATACATACTTGTTTTGCTATCCCATGGAAACCGTTTATTATTGCGGTATAAGAAGTAATCTATATAATTTTCTGACCCCTAAACTACCATATTACAAAAAAAAAGTTAGTTCTTTTGCTCTGTAAAAAACAAATAAATATCTATCCCACGAGAACCGTACATTTTTTTCTGGATATAAAGTATACTATATGTTGAACTGGATTATAATCTATATCTATGCCAAATTTTATCCAGATCCATTCAATACTTTTTGAGTGAAAGAACAACAAACATCCATTCTTACAAACTTTCACGTTTATAATATTAGTAAGATTTAAAATAGATTTAAAGCCATTTTAGTAGAATTCATCATTAAATTGCGACCCCCCTGGAAGTAAATTATTTTAAGACTCAATTTGACCCCGTTAAAAAAGAATATTAAGAAAAATTATGTTAAGGTTCAATTTTCCTCCTAAATTCTAATTCCTTGAAAAGTTTTTATAACTGTATGAAAATACCAACAGGAATATTCGGTTCGTTATGTTTTACCAGTTTAGGTTTCAGCCAACAATTAGAAAGAATTAAAGTGATCTATGGACGTTGAACTTTCTAACTAATGAGAGCACTTAGTTTTTAACAAAATCCAATTAAAAGCTAGTTAATCATAGCCTACTAAATTTAAGAACTAGTAAAATAGTTTTTTTAGTACACCCTCGTACTTATAGGTATCTATTGTAAAATGAGGATACTTAACTTTAAACATAATGTATATTCTGTACATTGACTGAAGTTATATTGTCGGACGTCAAATGAACACAAGTTATAATTAGTTCAAAAACGCGAGTTATAATTGCAATAATTGTAAATTTTGCGATTAAATTATATTATCCCATCATGTATCTACTTATGTATAACTATATCAAGACTTTTAGCGACGAAAGTTAAATTAGAAACGCGAAATCGAAAAAAGACAAAATGGGAACGATGAAAGAGGATTTAATTTTGGTGGCAAGTTGCTACGTTTTCATGCAGAAAACTTTAATTAAATTCGAACGTGTGGATGAAGGGAAAAGTTGATATAAATTAATTTGCATTGGAAAATAATCGAACAGTTAGTGAATTGGTTGATTTGTCTTGTGATAGAAATAAAAAAAAAAAAAACTAAAAATAAATCGAAGACACAGGTGACGAAGGGGTCGAATGAATGAACGAGTTAATGAAGAGCTCAACGTTCTGTGAAATTTTCATGATGATAATCGTGATAATCGGACGAGTAGCTCGGGGGTTTGGGTTATTGTCGAAGTGAAAATCGATTTAAATTTTTTTTTTTTAATAAAATGACACTTAGACGACACAAGAAATTTCTGTTAAAAACATTTCGTCAAAAATAGATTTTCTTTAAAATCTAGGTACATGTAGTTCACGTTAACTTCATTTCATCTCCTTCAGTGAATTATTAATTTTAGACTTAAGACTTAAAGTTTTGGCTGTATCAAGTGGATGCTCACTCAATTAAATCAAAGTGAAATGAAGAACGTAACATTCACTATATCGTTACAAAATTTAAAGTTTCTTTTTCGTCTATTAAAAAAAGCGTAATAATTTATTATAATTTTATTCACATTAAATGTTTTTTTAAAAATGGTGCTTGGTCGACCTCAATTCATATTCTTAATCTTTCCTTTTTTCAAGTACATTTATTACACTTTAATCATATAAATACCAAGGCTATATTTTATATAGAAAATCTTAACGTTATAACATTTAAATTCTCCTCCTAAAACTGATTGAAACTTTCAAAGGCAGATGGAAAAAATAAAATATTGAGTATAGCTTTTAACATTTATCTATGATATGTTAATAATAAACAAGTTGAAAGCGAAAGCTTTGGGAAATCGTTTACGATAAATTCGTACATGTTTTTCGGGAAAGAATGAAAAAAGGAAATTTTCACGCATATAATTTAAAGTTTATGTATTAAACTATATATTTTATCGTTTTATGGCATTTTGATGTTCCAAATCGAAAATATTTTCGGGAAATGGTTAAATATACGTAAATAAGCGAAGGAAGTGAACAAAAAAAAAATTTGTGGATATTAAACTTTTAAATATAATTTATCATTTAAATTTGCATATAATAATCTTTGATGGTGTGCAATTTAAATTTATTACGTATTCATATTGGTTAGATTTTTTTTTTCAAAAACTAAAAAAAAAAATTTGCACTACAAGTTGTAACAAACGTTGAAAAGTTTGAGGGAACCGCAGTTCGTCACCGACCGAGACGTGGAAATGCTTTCAAATCTTTCACATGAAAAAGGGGAACATTTTGGAGGAAAATATCGATGGTCTAATGTTTCATCTTTAAACACGTTCCATGTTCCTGTTTTATTTCATATATTATTACATGAAATCTATTCGTTGGAGAAAACCGAGCTAAAAAAGTTGAAAAAATAAAAAGAACAAAATTCAATTCTACATTTTTATTGGGTTGTCTCATATCGTGTCTCGGGGTTTATAGTTGATAAAGTTTTAACTTAACTGAAATGAAAAGTTTGAAAGTTTTTTTTTTGTCACTCACTAAAGAAAGAATAAAGACACGAACTATGTATCGATATTTTATGTTCGTTTGATGAGAAAAATTTAATGTACTTATGTTATATTAGTAGACTTTGTTGGCTTAAGGTTGATAAATGAGCTGGTGAGAATCAAAACGGTGTAAGTCTACTTTTCCTCAATTTGAGCTTTTTAAGGGCTTACATACTTACTAAAAAATAACCCTGGATAGACTAATGTCTTACACCAGTCTTAACCAAATGATGCTTTGTAATTATAAATAAGGACTTAACTTAAATTTAAATTGTTTTTTTTGCCTTACACCATTTTGATTCTTACCAGCTCAAATGTAACTTGTGTTAAATTTTAACTAAAAATCAACAAAAAATGTTAAAGTTTTATACCTCTAACACAAAGGTATTTAAGAAATTTCCACTTTATTATCTTTTATTCCAAGCTTAAACTGAACTTAAAAGTTTTTCAATAGTTGTTTGATACAACGTTTCATTCACGTAATTCGCACGTATTGTTTATTTTACTGTTGATCCCAAAAAATGCACATTTCCTGTCGTATATACCTGTAAATAGAAAAGCTTTTTATAACGATTTTTATTTGTGACAGCTGTCTACCGTAACTTAGCGTTTTCAATGTTTCGATTGCATTGGCAAATTGCATTTTCACATATAGATTTCGATTTATTGTCATTTTGATTTCCCCTAATTATTTTGTGTGACATTTCCTTGCAATTACTTAGCTGAGCTATTTTATATTGATTTTCCAATGTGTTCTGATACTAAGTATATCAACTACACTAATAAAAATATTAACTTATTAATAATAACAGAAAATGTCATTCGCTTATAAATACAGATTAATTAAGTAGCAATTAACAGTTTCCATTTCTAAAATATTATTTATTTATTTCTTCTTTTCCACGTGCAGCCACGTGGAATTACATTTTAACCATAAACTGCTTCCCTCTGCAGATTATTTATATATAATTGACTTAATTATATTTTAAAAGTAAGCATCGGTAAGCACTGGTTGTTTAAATCTAAACTTAATTATTGAAATTTTATTTCAAACTTTTAAAACAGTTACTTAATATACATAAGTCCAAAGACATATTAATTTTTATTTTTAATCAAAATCAAAATTTTAACTTTCCCCAATATTACTAAATTTAAATTTTAAATAATTGTCATAGCGTACTTGATCAGTTTAGTTGGGAAAATTATGTATGTACACTTACTCCGTTTAGGAAACGTACGTCAAGCTAGCTTTGGCAACCCAGCCCAATCAAATGAAACTATGCTAACGATTTAGCGCTATTTTTGTGCTAATTAGTTGCCGTAGTTTAAATTTTGTTGTTCGTGCCATTTACGAAATTTTTGTAACAAGGCTAGCTTGACGGTTAAGCTAGCCTTGTTACAAAAATTTCGTAAACGGCACGAGCAACAAAATTTAAACTACGGCAACTAATTAGCACAAAAATAGCACTAAATCGTTAGCATAGTTTCATTTGATTGGGCTGGGTTGCCAAGGCTAGCTTGACGTACGTGTTATGAAATAGTCCGAACAAAAAATAAGCACGTGGTAAAAAAATTAATTTTAAAAAAAGTTTTCCTAATGTGCTTTTTATTTTTTTTTCTGGTGTAAAACCAATGCCAAGGTAGTATTTGAAATACTAACTGATTCAATTTTAAAATTTTAGGAGTCCAATGTCTTTATCAAAAAAAAAAGTTCATAAGCTTTGTGGAACGGCGATAAATTGATAAGTCCAGGTTTTTGTTGTCGGTGGATATTTTATACATGGTACAGTTACCATGTATAAAATATCCACCGACAACAAGTAATGTTAAAGCTGAACGTGCACCACGATGATGCACCCAGCTTATCTTATCTCTAATGTTTTCAATTTCATGCAAATTTTTTTCCTCATGCCCCGAGCTGTTTGCTTATAGAATCGATTTAATCGGCTATAATCTTCTCGTAATCGCCAATAGATAAAATATGAAAAAATGTGATATGATAAAATAATGAAAAAAGTTCAAACCGATAAGAATTTCGAGGTTCTCTTATAAGGAAAATATTCCAGGTGCCGCTTCGATTTTTTCATTTCTTGTTATTCAAATCTAAGCATTTATACGTCTAATATCTATGATAATCTGATATATATCCATATTTATATATGTTATACGGTAAATGTACACTCTTGGGAAATGTACACTTTCACCGTAAAATGTGTACATTTCCCAAAAAGTTAGGTAAATGTGAACTGAATATAATGTATATGTATGTACATTTCCCGGCAAATGTGTACTCTTGCCATCACGTTTTGGTAAATGTATACTCTTACCTTCATGTTTTAAGAAAAGTTGGAATACAAATAAATTAAAAATGTTGTTGCAGTAAAAATATACTTATTTAAATAAACATAGTGCAAAAGGCTTTAATAACGAAAATTATTTTAATTAAAAAATGTAAATGACAAACAAAACATACTTTTCTTTGCATATTATATAATATGTCGTAGGTTATGCTCCCAATATTCCTAAATACAATTTTCGTCCTAATTTTTCAGGACCAATACGATGGGAATCAAACAAATAATAATAATAATAATAACAAACTTTTCTTTATTACTTATACTAGTTAAATTTTATAAAACTATAAAGGAACATATAGAAATTACATAATGAAATAAGTTTTTATTTATTTGAGCCAGAATTGCTATTGTGGCACTTGGAATTACATAATATTCCAGCATTTTTACAACATACAGCATTTTTATGCTTACATTTACCAAAACGACATGGTCATTGTGAATTTAATGTATATTTCCCTTATTTAAAATTGTAAATGTTAGTTGAATGCACATTACCCAAATGAGGAGGCAAATGTACATATTTACCGGAAAATGTGTACATTTGCCGCAATATACCGTAACATATACATATAATAGTTTTACGCTATATTCTATAGTAAATAATCTAGTCATATAAGATGATATCATGTAGGTTCATTAGTCTATTGCCAATTATATCGAAATTACTGAAGAGACTTATAATAGGACTAATTAAAAAAAATTATGAAAAAATTCCTGTCCTGGCTTTAGATGCCAGAGCACTCCCTGATCATTCAACAGTACCACAGAATAGTCGAGTAAATAATCAATGCTCTCGAGCAAAAAAAAAATACTGTCACAAGGTTTTTATTGATATTAGCCGCGCGTTCGATAAAATTTGATGATGGTTTACTTGACAAGATAAAAAAGTGCCTTGCAAAATGTCTGGAAGTTTTTCAAACCATACCTCCAGGATCGAAACTTCAAAACAAGAGTGAACCAAGAGTACTCCGACGCTTACTCTATAAAATCTGGAGCGCCCATAGGAAGCGTTCTGGAACCCTTCTATATCTGCTATATACTTCCGGTTTATCTACTACGGATAACACTCTAACGGAAACATTGGTAGATGATACGGCCGTGATTATGGCTTCTCACTCGGAGGCTAGTATCGCTTCACAGTATTTTCAGCGTCATATGAATCTGCTGAGTGATTGGTCACAGAAATGGAAAATTACAATAAATGATTCCAAATCAGTTCAAGTGACCTTCAATATCAAAAAAGGAAGTATGTATATAAGCACTAGAATCAAATGTGTCGTTAAAGATCAAACATAGCCATCTCCATTTTTTGAATTTTTTTAGTTTTTACTTTTAAAACAAAGATTGAAGCACATAAAATCGATTTGTAAAATCAAATTTATCCAAAACCTCTTTTAAATGGGAGAAAAACATCGTTAAATTTTTCATCGTTAAAATCTTCTTTTTCTGCGTTTGCGTTATCATGGAGATGGCCATGTTTGATCTTTAACGACACAAATAGCTTCACTGGCTGTTGGAAAGGGGCTCAAAGCTTTCCGTTGAAAACAAAATTCTCATCTATAAGACAAAAAAATTATTGTGTGGTTTTACGAAACCACGATGCAAGTGAAACTTTTTTTCGGATTTTATCGGATCAAGTGAACAATAAAATGTATATCAAAACACTGATCAAAATACAAATACCAATAAAAAATGATTGACAATTAATGACAACTTATAATATAATAAAACGTTGTCATGGAGAGAAAAATAGCTCATTACATTCAGTAATAGCTCGCGCAACAGGCCTGGGAAAACGACATGGTATATAGCTAACAATGTGTATACGAGCTCTGCCGAACACTTGCCGATTACCTGCCGAGAATGTGTTACATTTAGCGACATGCTAAAGACAGGCCAAAAAATTTGATACGATGTATAAAAAGTTTCACTTTAATAATAGTTCCAATCTGGACTTAAGGTATTGAGCTGTGGGGTTCTGCCAGCAAATCCCATACAAGATTAATCGAAGCCACTCAGAGTGAAATACTGAGACAGCTGATAGATGCACCGTGGTATTTCACCAACTTTGAGTTGATTTATCCATTCCATCAATAGCCGAGACGAATGTTGCTCGCACCACCAGCCATTTTAAAAAATAGTGTCAACACATAAACGCGCTAGTTCTAATCCATCAGGGTTCAAGACGGCTAAAAAGGAAAGTGTCAAGTGACCAAATTCAGTCATAAAGAGATTCCTCCAATGGTGGTCTCCATCATGCCCAAATTTCAGCCATCAAATTGGATTAAAGTACCCAAATCCTGATGGCCACTTAAGGGAGCTTAAAAAATAATATGATAAACAGTCTTCATCAAAAAACTGGGAACTTGATATTTTGATTTGTAAAGGAAATAACTCGATTTTAAGTTCAATTTAAGACAAATAGCTTGAAAATGTTGAAGGTGTATTTCAATCCCTCATAGCGGTTTTATGACGATAAAAATAACGTCGTTTAAATTTCGATGAAGGAAATCGAAGTGGGATACTTGAGGTATCTATGTATATCTTTCTTGTCAGCACCTGATGTTATTTTGATTGTGCGACAAGAAGAAAATCATTTTGCTACAGCCCACCAACTTGCAAAAATTTTCCAATCAACACATTTTCATCGATGACAAATTATTATAATATATAAAAATCGAATCTCCGACTGGCACAGCAGGGCGGAAAGGAATTTTCGTTCGTTAACGAAAGCCTTCACAATTTTTTCCATGTGGAATGTTAAGTAAATATTTCACACAGTGAGATAAAAAGAGTGGAAATGACATAATTCAAGAGTTCACACTTGACGACTTACAGAAAAAAAAAAACTTAATTATATAAAAACAAAACCTTTTACTACCCTTTTATCCCCGTATTATATTTTGGGTAAATTTTCTCGTTTTGATATTATTTTTATTTATTTTTCCACTTCGATTTTATCGTCATGTTACTTAGATAGTATCGCTCGTGTTTATACACGTAAGAGGTGAACATAATTTCGGCTGCCTTTTTTTTTAACCCAGCCAAGTTTTTATGGCTTTTCGATGGGAACTTGACAAATCGAAGGACAAAGAGAAAGTTTTTATTTCATCGTAAAAATCAAGTTGTCCACGTGGAAATTTATTATGTTACAATAGATCCGGGTTAATTTTATTCAGGATGGAAAATTGCATCGTTGCATAAAACTGTGCGTTTCATACTCGAACCAATTGACGTCAAATGCTTGAAAAAACATTTACGATAATAAACTTGAACTTTTCATATTATTTAAATATAAATCAACTAGGGAAAAAATGACGTTTCCTCGAGCCGAGAGACAATTTGACGAAGAGCACAGACAGTAATATTATTAAAATCATAAAATTTTCTTCGTTTCACCCCATATTTTACATACAATTTTTTTTGGAGTGGAGATTTGGCCTCTACCCATTTATCGTATCATTGCCGTCATATCTAAGTTTTCAAGTTAAAAGTTGCTGACATATGAAAGTTGAGAGAAACGATTTTATTATATTTACATAAATAAATAATGGATCTTCCCATTTTACACTAGTTTTCAGTTGTGATTTAGTTGAAAAAGAAAAGTTTCTGTTATTTGTCCAAATTTACATTTATATCTATATACAATTTTTTTTCTTGTCGATTTTATGTTTGATCGCTCCACGGTTCATAGATACGATCATAAAGCTCGATAAAACGAATTGGTTAATAATCATAAAAAGTATGGGAAGCTTTTCCGGGAATAAAATCACACAAAACCGACCAATTATCGATTCATTTTTAAACGAAAAGTTTTGATTTTGACACAATGTTTGTAGAAAGTGTTGGCCAAATGCTAATGATGTGAAAACTAGAGCTTTAGGGGTCGCTTAAATTCGACTATATTTCATCCATTAGTTTGGATAGTATCTAGATCCTTTAGTCAAAGAGTCGACTCCGATGGATAACGTTTAAACCTAAGTTTACCCGGGTTAACTTTTGAGAAAATTTTTGAGAGAAAATTAAAAAATTGGATACAATGGGGGGAGGGGATTTTTTTCATTAGTCTTTTATAATATAAATTATTACCACGTCTATGATGTGATGAAGCGAAAGCCCGAAGACGACAGTCAGTGGAAGCGATGAGTTTTCGACCGGGCGCACGGACGCGTCGTAACGCTTCATCAAATGTTGCGTGAGCCGATATTCGTTATCGTCACCAAACACTGAAACACAACACCAACAAAATCCTCGTCAATTAGGTGACTATAAGCAAAAAAAAAAATCACACATCACAATTAAAATAATCGTATCACTTAAAAACTCGCACGCTTATTCGAGCGATGATATTTAGCCAATTAAAAAACAAATCTCGACTTATACAAGGCAAAAAATAAGCTGGTATCGTAGTACTATGGGGTGGTTGTATTAAGCTCACGATCAACGACATTTCATGCGAGAGGGAAAATATCAACCGCTTATTATCTACGATCGAATGACATTCACGAGAGCTTAACAAGCCTCCGAATGAATATCAGCAGTAATTTCAAGTTTATTTGTCCAATTAAGCATTTGAGCCAACCATGTGAACGGGGAAATTTATCATTTTTTTTTTTTGATCTAATTCGAGGCTTGTAGTTCACTTATTTTCTGAGCTTTTTTGATATAATAAGTCGATGTACAAGCAACCCACAATGCATTTAAGTATAGGTGGCTATCTACATATTTAAGTACCTACATTTTAAGACAAAGCTATCGTTAATTCATTTAAACATTTTGTTTCCAGGGCAACGGCCCATATAAATAACCAAGTAGCCATTGGAATTATATAAATAAATTCCATTGTTAATATTTGACATCTGAAATTTTGTATTGTTAAATTTATATACCATCAAACAAATGGATCGCTAAACACTAGTATTTTAAAATTTTAGCATTATATTCTATCATCTAAAACAAAACACTCCGTCACTACTATTGCTATTATTATCATTGTTACCACTATTCAGCTTATATCAAATTTTTTTTCACTTTAAATCTATTATTTTTATCAAAAATCTAATTAATTACTAGACATAGTACCACTATGCGCAGTCGCTAATAGCCCTAGAAGTTGAAGCGACTTTAAAAATTTAAGAAAAAAAAAATTATATTCAAATTATATTTTTATTGTATTTGGTATAATAATTTTCAAGATACCCGATGAAGTCGCAATAACACCGACGAAACGTAGTGAAAATTAGTATTATAAATTCTGTTGTTCGACTTAAACACGAGCTGTTGTAACTTAAAAGCTTTTCGCTTATGGTTTCTTCTAAATTAATTAATTGTTTAATTAGACCAGTCAAAATCGACAATAAATTTGCAAAATATGATGTATTTCTGCATTTTTAGTATGTTGTTTGGACCCATTAAGGCTATGTATTCTCAAGTTTGCAACTCTCAAAAAGTTGTGGAAAAATTTTTATTGAGGAAAAACCGTGAAAATTTGGGACTTGTTTCAGATTCTGCTCAGCACCTCCTAATCCATGGATTTTTCTTCGAAAGATATTTTGCACGTTTTTTAAGAGCATAAAATTTATTACAAATTAAACCCAACCAGAGTTCAGCTCGTCAATGAGTTACCAGATTACGGCAATTTGAAAATAAGCGATTTTTTTTCAAAAATTGAAAATTTTATTTTTATACCTTTTTTGAATTGAAGTTGCGTCTAAACCATTGATTCTATGAGCAGAATTAGCTTTAAATTAAGTGCAAAGCGGGATCTGTAAGCCTCGTAGTTCTCTCAAAATTTTAGAGTACCCATATATGGAAATATCGCATTTTGGTGGGTACTCAGAGTTTATTTGAGGCTAGTCACTGTCGTCCTCTTTATTGCAGTTTTGCACATTTCCCCAGAGTAGATAGCACACATCGCAGAAAATCTAAGCCCTGCTTTAAGGCAAGTGCAGCCACCACCCAGCACCTACGAGCAAAACTTGTATATATGTTTGTAGGTAATTTAATTAGCTTTAAATTATGAGAAAAGCGGGGTCTGTAAACCTCGTAGTTCTTTCAAAATCTTTAAAACAAAACCATAAAAGTTAAAATTGCATTATCCCAGAAATGTACCTAAATACTTTTTTGTTGCATAAAGTGATTTTTAAGCATGTATGAGCCCCGCTGGGCTCATCCACATTGCCAGTCGGCGAGATCCTGCCCCTGCAGCGCTCCTAAAACACATCTCTTGTAAATGCAAGAAGCGGTGCTGGGTGGTAGCTGCACTTGCTTGAAAGCAGGGCCTAGATGTTTTGCGATGTGTGCTATTTGCTCTGGGGAAATGTGCAAAACTGCAATAAAGAGGACGACGGTGACTAGCCTCAAATAAACCTTGACGTTCCACCAATACTAGAGTACCTACCAAAAAGCGATTTGCCCTTATATGGGTTCTCTAAAATTTTGAGAGAACTACGAGCCTTACAGGTCCCGCTTTGTACTTAATTTAACGCTAATTAAATTGTCTACAAATTATATTCACTAAGTTCTTCTCGTAGGATCAACGGTTTCGACGCAACTTCGATCCAAAAAAGGTCTAAAACTAAAATTTTCAATTTTTGCAAAAACTGGCCTATTTTTAAAGTGCCGTAACCTGGTAACTCATTGACGAGCTGAACTCTGGTTGGGTTTAATTTGTAATAAATTTTATGCTCTTAAAAAACGTGCAGAATATCTTTCGAAGAAAAATCCATCGATTAGGAGGTGCTGAGCAGAATCTGAAACAAGTACCAAATTTTCACGGTTTTTCCTCAATAAAAATTTTTCCACAACTTTTTGAGAGTTGCAAATTTGAGAATACATAGCTTTAATGGGTCCAAACAACATACTAAAAATGCAGAAATACATCATGTTTTGCGAATTTAGCTATTTTTTATGTCGATTTTGACTGGTCTAAATAGGATTTGTGAAAAATCAAATAAAAACTGAAAATTTTGAAATTTGGTAGTGGAAATTTTCGTTGTCATGGTTACTTACGTATTTACAAATGGCTGTTTAATATACTAGTGATATATGTGTAAAAGTGAAATTGACGGAAATGTCTAATGAGTAAAAATTGGAAAATTTTTATGTAAAAATGATTGGTATATCTTCTAAATATGTTGTAAGTTGTCATACGTCCTAGTTTCTTATTTAGATATGGCTGCTTAGGGCGCGTTCAGACGGATCAACTAAACTCGCCCGACTATTTTCAATCTTGTAGACTGTAGCAGGGTAAGCGACGCGAGAAGTGAAGTACAAGCGAGTTGAAAGGGAAACAAATTGAAAGAAAACTGATCAACTAAACTCGTTCAACAAAAGATTTACTGAATCAAACTTTTGTTGAACGAGTTTTGTTGATCAGTTTTCTTTCAATTCTGCTCAATTTGCTTCCCATTCAACTCGCTTGTGCTTCACTTCTCGCGTCGCTTACCCTGCTACAGTCTACAAGATTGAAAATAGTCGGGAGAGTTTAGTTGATCCGTCTGAACGCGCCCTTAGTATACTTATTAAAGTGTATGAGCTACTTAAAGATATTTTCAGTAAAAACAAATAGGGCATGCCATTTGAAATAATAACTTTAGTGACAACTTCCGGCATAAACAGAAGTGTGAAAAAACGAAAAATATTTTAGGAAGGTAGCTCTCCTATCCGGTTAGGCTATACCTAATTCCAATTTTCAGATTTCTATTATTTCGAGTTTTTCGGAACTTCTTGGAACACGCTGTATTTGTAGATAGGTAAAAGCTTATAATAAAGGGTATAGTTTTAACTCGGAAAAATTCATATAAAGGTAGTTTATATCCTGAAATAACTCACAGAATTTACTACTAGTAACACAGTGGAAAACGAAACTTTTATGAAAGAAGATCGATTATAGCTTGTAGAGCGCATAGGATAATTCACCTGGTAAATGCATTCAACAATTTTGTTTAACGAATATTTATATCTTTCATCTTGAAATATTGTTATTTCTGGATGCTTATTTAAGACTGTTTTTATACCAAGCAAAACACGACAGGGTTGCTTAGTACTTTCTTATAAATTAAATTAAATTTATTCCTTTCTCCCACAACCTAACGAAGTTTAAACATTACAAATTATAAGGGACTTGAAATTTTCCTTTTTTTTTCTTCTGCATTTCGATGAGTTAATCTAAAAACCAATTTTGTATTCAACCTTAAATCGTTTGACGTGAAAAATTGCAACTTTCAACGCCTCAAAACTCGATTCGATCAGTTTTTGGTTAGGAATTTTATCTCGAAGAATGAAATTAATAAGAAGCCATTTTCCGTATTTTCGGTTGGATTCCATGCATGCTCGAGTGGAAGGAAAATGTTTACCAAAAAAAAAAAAATAAAAAAATATTTGATGTCTCAAATCAATTTATTTGGGACGAAACGTTTGATTTCGTTACGCCTCATGGAGTTGCAAAGAAAATTTCTTTCAATCAACATAAAATTTAGATTAATTTTTTTCACCAATGTCTCCAAGTGTATGATTTATTTGCAATAAGATTAATAATTTAATCGAGCCAAACGAACATTTTCTTCGAGGACAAAGTTGGAAAATAAATTTCTTTCGTAGTTTTTTTTTTTGCTCGATTCTAGTTACCGAAAATATGAGTTGACAAATTAATTTTCTCGAAACATTAAACCGACCATATTTCGGGCCGAACATAAAATATAATATTCAAAAATTGAAATTTTCTCTTGTGTTAATTAAAATTTTCTCGTGTTAATTAAATAAAATTCATTTAATTAACGGCGTCGACGAACAAATTAGATAAATTAAATTTTAAAAAAAATATTCGCATGTGACGAAAATCTGATTGAAATTTACATTTGAAATTGGCTGGTGGAGATTTTTTACTATTTGTCGTCTCTATTTTATATAGTTGGGAAATGTTTTCTTTTTTTGTCTTTCGACTTTTTGAAACAATGTTAGCTCGAAGGCTTACAAGTGGAGGTCTCGAGAAGGAAAACAATGAAGCTTTTAGTTAAATATTTTTGTATTTCAGTCGACTACGAAGTCGTTCGAAAAGTTACGTTAAAATTGCTCTAGGAACAACTAAAAAGTTTTCCCTTCTTGCAATAAAGAAAAAACTATTACTAGAATATGAAGAATATATACTAGAATATATACTAGAATATGAAGAATATATACTAGAAATGAATAATGCTGATTTTACCTTGACAAGTATTACTAAAGAAATTATATTACTTAAAGTTTTTTGGAGTTATTTTGTGCATAATTTGAGCTTTTTGAGTAGTTTATCGTTTGTTTGAATGGAGTCCTAGAAAAAAAAAATAGTTTGACTTGAGATTTGAACCGGTGTCCTTTAACATGACTACAATTGTCACAGCTCTTATGATGATTTTTTCATTGTAGTTTTCTCTATTTAACCGACTTCAAAAAAAGGAGGAGGTTCTCAATTCGGCTGTATTTTTTTTTTATGTTTGTTACCTCAGCATTTCCGACTGGGTGAAGCAATTTTGATGATTCTTTTTTTTATTTGAAAGCTGGGGCTTCCCGAATGGTCCCATTTTAGTTTGAAAGAAATCGTTCACTTCTAAAGGGTTGAAAATTAAGGGATGAAATAGTAACTTCTTATTGGATAGCTCGATTTTGAAAATTATTTTTTTGTTTGAAAGCCAGTGCTTTTCGTGTGGCTCAATTTTAATTTGAAGGAAATCGTTCACTTCTAAGGGGTTGAAAACTAAGGGATGAAATACTAACTTCTTATTGGATAGCTCGATTTCAATAATTCTTTTTTTATTTGAAAGCTAGTGCTTCTTGTGTGTTCCCATTTTAATTTGAGGAACATCTTTTACTTCTAAAGGGTTGAAAACTAAGGGATGAAGTATAGTAACTTCTTATTGGATAGCTCGATTTTGATCATTCTTTTTTTATTTGCAAGCTGGAGCTTTTCGTGGGGTCCAGTTTTAATTTGAAGGAAATCTTCCACTTCTAAGGGGTTGAAAACTAAGGGATGAAATATTAACTTCTTACTGGATAGCTTGATTTTGATAATTCTTTTTTTATTTGTAGAACACAACCTTAAATTAATCTCCTATCCATTAAAAAAAAAACTCCACTCATAAGGGGTTAAAAATTAGAGATGAAATAATATTATAATTTTTTTCTGGCTAACCCGATTTTGAAAATTTTATTTCTATTACGTGCAACGTACCTTTAAATTGTTCACATTTCAATTTGAAGAAAAAAATCCACCCTTTGAGGATGAAAATAGGGGATGAAATAGTGACATTTAACCGAATTTTGATAATTTTTTTTCTGTTGGAAAGAATAATCCACATAGTTTTGTTATTACATTTAAAAGCAACAAATTTCAACCCTTAAGGGCAAAAAGGGATGATGTAGTAACTTTTAATATTAAACGGCGCGGCCTCATATGAGCAGCGCGTTTGGAAGGTTAACCATTTTCAAGAAAATAAAATCAGTTTTCAAACTTCAGATCACTAAAACGCGAGAAATAAATAAATATTATAAAAAAATGAAAAACCGACCTCAAAATATATAAAAATTCTTAAACAAGAAATGCACTAAAAAGTAACTAAATAATGGCGTATCCTTGCAGTATCTACAACTTACAAATTATTAGGATGATACAATGTACAACTATTGTTATTTTTAGAGTTGGTGTCAGTCAAAAAAATAAATATTAATAGTAATTTGTAAAAATTTTAAAAAGGTTTAGTTGGTATTGGTATTTTGTAGTTTAAAGGTCGCTAGCCATTATTTATTTAATTTTTAACTTTAATTTATTTCACCAAAAAAAAAAAAAATTCTGATTTAAATTAAAGGTAGGAATATTTCTTACCATTTTTGTTTTTATTAGTTTTCCTCACATTTTATAGTACAGAAAATGTTAGTAAAAATTGAAATTCAGGAAAATTGTTTACACCTCTTTAATGTCTTGTTTGAAGAAAAAATTTTTTTGCTATAATAATATTTATCTAAATGTCGCCTCAATATTTCTGTCCTTACCGACAATTTCAAAAACTTGACTAAGTTAAGTTACATATCCTCCAGGTCATCCAGAAGCCTCAACAAGCTTTTAATGTCCTCAAGATCCAATGTCTTTTTTTGAGGGCCCTTTTAAATTCACTGGGGTTGATTGGTGCAGTTAATAAGAGGCACTCACTGATTGCATGTGCCACTGTTATAGTTCACTTTTTTGGGGCTATCTTTTCTAATAAGTGTCTCTATACGAAAAGGCCGTGAATCCAATCCTCAATCTGATCAACAGGCATTGATCCGATCGTTGGTTTAACCATGGAACAGTCACCCAAATGTTGTCGTGAACCCTGTGTAGCCTTGTGGGTATCATTTTCCACCGGTTTTGAACAAATTTCCGAACCGTCTTTCTGAAGTCGTTGTTGGTGGGAGTTGCGCTTGTCCGGTCTTAGCCGCATAAGCGGTATCACTTTTTGCTAGCCTCCTCAGCTTTTATGTTTCCTGGTATTCCTTTGTGGGTTGGTATCTAAGCGATGATCAGACTTGGAGAGACAAACTAGATTCGTTTGTGTTTCTTGGATCATCTCGTTTTTGATGTTTCGGTTACTATCGATAACTACTTTCGAGTCGGCGCGTTTAAGTACGTCACCTAATTTTTGTTCTTCAATTAGGCTTTCACAGATCGCGTTTTCTAAATTTTTTTCTAATATGTTAGGCAGTTTATATTTTAACGTCCTGTCATCGATTACTACCGTTCATCCACTGCGGCTTTTGAAAGTGGATCCATCGGTGTCGATTCTGGTGTGTGTGGGGTTCTTGTTGGTAAGGGTTGCGTTTAATTTATAACATTATGTGTTTGAGTTTTTTCTTTTTTATCTAAGTATTTGCTTGAAGAAAATGGAGAGGTCATTGAATAATGGACATCAAGGAGGGATTGGGTTCATTTGGGGGATGAATGTATTTAGGTTGTTAATTCGGGTATTTGGATGGCCTCTTCCATGAACTTGAATACGGGGGAATATGAGTGGAAGTAATTACTATTTTGGGGGTCTATTATTATTGGAAAAGGGGTGAGGATGAATTATGTTCAGTTTGGGGATAACATTTAGCGTTAGCTTCAATCGTCTTGGTTCCGCTAATAAACTTGTTCTTGGGTTAGTTCCAAAGAACTCCCATGGCCATTTGTATTGGATTTAATTTTTTAGATGTGTCTTTGTTGTTAGATTATAGATATGTATTATCTAATTATTATTGTATATATTTATCAGGATCTTTTGGTTTGCTCCCCATTTGTTTGAGCTGAATGATTTGATGATATTGATCCTTCGTAAGCATTGCCTTCTTAAGCTGTCGATATGGTTGTTCCATTCCAGGGATCTGTCAAAGTTTATTCCCAACATTTTTAGATTTCTTGTCTGCTAGATGTCTATGCCTTTTAGTGAGCGGTGGGGTTGATGCTTGTTGTTATTGTGACCCCTGGAGAATATCATAATATACCTCGTTTTCTCCGCACGGAATCTTTCATCCGGTTCTGTCGCTCCACGTGGATACCAAATTCAGGTTTTCCTGTAGGAGATCTTGTATGCTGTTTATAGATTTACCGGAACAGAGAATGTGTTAGGTCATCAGCAGTAGTGTTTTAGGTGGTGCTGAAATACTTTTAATTACATCGTTTATGGTTATTAAGAACAACGTCACCGATCCTTACAGAACCCCATTTAGCATCAATTTCGGCGTGGAAATAGTATTGCTTATTCTAGTCGAGAATGTTCTATTTTTAATGTCTTTTGAAATGGTAGTCTTGGCTAGGGATGGGCACCAACTATCGATATATCTAAATATTGATAATCGATATTTATTTCCGATTATATCAAATTTGATATTATTTTTAAGAGCTTTATTATATTTTATAATAATTATTATTTATTCCACTTATAATTGTAATATTTGTGTTCGTTTCATGTACGTATAAACTAATAAAGAGTATACTTTATATGTAGAAAAAATATACGGTTTCCGTGGGATAGTATTTTTTGTTTTTTACAGAGCAAAAGATTAACTTTCTTTTTTACAATGTGGTAGTTTAGGGGTCAAAGAATGATATAGGTTACTTCTTACACCGGAAAAATGAACGGTTCCCATGGGATAGTAAAACAAGTATGTATTCTATAGGAACCGAGTATTTAAAAGCAGTTTCGTTAAAGTTGACGAAATAGAGACTTAACTCATTTTCCTTAAGAAGACTTGATCGACTTTTTACTCAGGAGAGATGTACTATGCCCGTGGGATAGATATGTTTTTTTTTTATCACAGAGTTCAAGATTTATATGATTTTAGCCATGTAGTAGTTTGGGGAAGTATGGTATAGCTTACTTTTAACTTTTAAAGCTAGAATAATGTATAGTTCCCATGGAATGGCAAAACAATTATATCCTACAGGAACCGTACATTTAAAAAGTTTCGGTAAAGTTCGTGAAATAGAATTTTCTGAAGCGTAGTTTTCTGTAGAAGGGCTGACCAATTTTACACAGTAACGAAAGAAGTTCTCTAAAAAGTTTAAAATAAAAAATGAATATTTTTACTGGAAAATAAATATGAATTTCAATTTACTTAACACCCTATAAAATTAGTAATGGTTTTTTTTGAAATATTAGAATTTTTCATTGTTCATTGCCGAAGAGATTATTTAGAAATATACTTATTAAAATTGTAATAAACTAAAAATTTCTAAAAATTAACAATTACTTAACGAATTTTAATGAAGTTTTGCTAAAGATTCTGTAGGATAGCTACTAATCGATTCTTTTAAAAGAACATCCATTAATTACGAGAGGCGTTTAGAGGCCGATGGGGTCGAGCCGAATCTCATCTAATCTTATATTGGGGAAAGGGAAGGCCTCACAAATATCACGTATTTTTTTTAAGAAAACAAACGTTTTGAAAAATATTACATTAGATTGTGGGTTGGGGAAAGGGTTATGCCAAATCTCATGACATCTTACCAGAGGGGAGGGGGTGGGATTTAAAAAATCGCAAAAAACCCCTTGCGCAATTAATGGATGTCCCTAAATTAGCTGAACGGTTATAAATGACATTTAGTATAAAATCTTTTCAAATCCTAAATGAATAAAGGTACTTTTTTGCTAAAAATCGTATACAAGCTGATGTGAGACAGCTAACATCTCTTTCTTGAAAACGTAGTTTTACGAATTTTGATGAACTTTCTTTGGATCTAAAGTCTGAAAGTATCTATCATCTTTTTCTGTCAAAATAGATTAATTTTTAAATTTTGCTTTGAAGGTATAAGGAATCTTTTAATCAATCAGTTACATTTAGATACACTCAGCGATGCGAGCGGGTATCAGCTAGTATATTATAATTAAAACGAAATATCAACTCTGATACCTATTGGAATTTTAACTTTGGTTAAAATTTTTTTTTGTGTTCTCTGTAAAAATATATTTTAAATTTTAATATTTTCAATATTTTAATACTTAATAATTTTTAATATTCTAAATCCTAGTTATAATCTGCTTAATAAGTACAATTCGTACATTATAAATTGCAACAAGATTTATTAGATCTAGAATAATATTACTACCTTATTTGATTGGATTCTCAAGTTCGTTTATCAAAATATATACAACAATTTAGAAATTGAGTTTTTGTAAACGTAAAGAATGAATTTAATAATTTATTTTAGTTGTGATTTTTTCATTATTAATTAAACTAACTTAAAATAACTAAAAAATTATTTTTTAATTTAGTGGCCTATCTCAAGACTATTAAAATAAAAAAAATATGAATTTTATCAGTTATTATCAGTATTATCATTTAATATATTTTTCTTTTGGTTTGTCAAAAACATTCGCAAAACATTCGCGTCGTTTCTTGCGAATGCGAATGCGAATATTCGTTACATCACTAGTATATACATATATGCGTAGCAGTTCGAATATTTTGACAATTTTTCAAGTAATCGTGTTTTGAGATGAAAATATCGATATATCGAATTATCGATATTTTTTACTCTGCATGTATCGATATTGCTTGTAAATATCGATACGATATATTATATCGATATATTTTATACATTTGCCCATCCTTAGTCTTGGCAACTTTCCAAAAATTTCTTTCCTTTTTATTAAATTTTTCTATTTTAGTTTCTAAGTCAGAAGCTATTGATTTTAACAAAATTTTTTTATATAAATTAAAGATAAGAAAATTTCTTATAAATTTTGTCCCTGTCATTTTTCCTCAAGTCTTTTAGCGTAGAAAAAAATCAGTCACTGATTTTGAGATTAGAAACAAAAAAAAAATGTTACTCCTTCATCCTCATGAAAAAAAAATTTTTATAATTTTTTTTTGCGATATTTTACATTTTAAGACGTTGCTTGTTAGTGATTTTAGTCAAATCTAAGTATAGGTATAGCTAAAATTTTCTTCTATTCATCACCTTTGAGCTGCTATGATTTAGCGGAAGCGGTTCCTCGACTGGTATTGCTGTATTATTTGTATGTAAATCATTGCTTAGTCCTGTAATACTTTTGAAGTTATCTAACAAACAGATTCAGGTTCATTATGATGAGTTACGTTAAATTTTCTGTTTGTTCCATAAGTGAAAGCTTTATTTATAACGAAAAAAAAAACTGTAAAACAACTTCCTATTTAACATAATTATAAAAATGAAATATTTTATCTAGTTTAGACGTTGGTAACTACCAAGCTGAAAATTTACATTGAAAATCATAAAGACTTAAAAACATAAAAACTTATAAATTGTTTTGTTGACAATTTTTTGTCTAAATTCACCAATAAAAAATATTTCAAACTTGCGATTTTTATTGTGGGAAACCCGAAACTTTCCATTTCAAAAATCGGTTGTCATAAAAAAAAAAAATAAAGCCATTCGTGTTTCTCTCTTGTTCAATTGGGACAATTTTCATTATAAATTCCCATAATATCCACTTTAGACAAGTTGAAATATATAATAATATGGTTATTATATTTAAAAATTGATTTTCCTCGTTGATAAACTCATTATAAATTCGGGCGCACAGCGGCAACATAAAAGTTTCGATAATTTCATTTTTATGATAGTATCGTCTAAATGACCGAATTTACGAGGAGATTTTATAACGATGAAAATTTCACAACGCATTTTTTCAACGAGAAATACTTAAAATATCTATTGATAGGATTAAATTTTGCGGTCAAATTTTGATCGAGTCGATTCAAAAATGTTCCGGTTCCAGCTTGAGATTTTTAATCTTCAAGAGCACAAAAGACGAAATCGAATGATTTTAAAATCTTTTGAATTTCCTGTTTTATTTTAATTAGATCAAAACGTTTGAATAGGAAGCTGCATGCGGTTGTGGCTCTCGTTGGACTTGAGACAAAATAAGCCCTAATTGATCGCATTTCAAAAGACTGGAAACATGAAAAAGTTTAATCAGACCTCAGAGCTTTCGCTTACTAAGCACTTGATGAGCTTCGTTTTGTCGTTATAATCTTTAATCCATCGTAACATACAATCAGAAAAAGAATTTTGTTGAGGTATATGCAATTTGCTTCACATTGATGTATGTCCGATTGCATATACAAAACATTTTTGGTACTTGACTAATTCAGGTTTGGTGATAAATTTATTGAGTTTTAGAAGGAAATTTGCATGTTAATTGTTGATTTAGTTGCAAATTTCAGGTTTAAACATTGACGAGATTCAATTGAAACTTGGAAAATTCATTACAATCATCCGTACGTAAAAGGGAGATTTTTTTTATCGTAGCCGTTATCCTGATTAAAAACATTTTAATGTTTCCATTAATAAATGTAAAATATATTTGTCTAACAAAAATAAGTTTCAATTAGAAGCTGTGATGATGTAGGGGTGTGGGAAAAACGATGGGGGAAAAAGCAGCGACTTTCATTATCTTTGCTTGTCGTTTGTCTTAGGTGGATCGGTACATGTTTGCAACGATTCAGAGTATAATTATTATTATCTGAGAGCTGAATATAAAAAAAAAAATGTTCTACATTTGCCATTTTTCGTCCTGGGTTTTTTATAGGTACGTCATTCGCTCTGTTAATACGCTCTTCAAATAAATACAATCGTTATTGTTTTAAATTAATTTTAAAGCTTCGTGTTTCTTTCTCGTTGCATTGTAAAGCATTGCTAGTAGGCTAAATGTCTAAAAAAAAATTTTTTAATTAACTCTTTTTCATGTTTAATAGAAATCTTGTTGAAAGATTTATTAAAGCGATTTAGAAGCCATTTCTGGTTATCACATGATTAGGTAGAATATAATTTGAAATTAAAGCTTTCGTGTTTCAAAGCCAAACAAGGTGTAGGCAGTTGGTTCGTTAATTAATTAATTATTAGGCTATGAGAACAAATTTTCGTATGTTCCAAGTAGGATATTATATAAGATATTGCGAGTGTGGTTAAACATAGATGGAAATCGATGAAATTTCCTCATTTGAAAATTTGTAAGAAAAATGTATATTTCATTTATTTTATCTTCTCAAAAAAAAAAAAAAATGGAAATCATTTTTGATTACTTGACTGAGATTAGCTTGGTTTGTCTTCTATTTATTTATCTTGAAATTCTCGATTGAAACTTGTCGATGAAATCGTGGCCTTGTTGAAAAATATTGAAATCAATCAAATAAATGGGGAAATCTTCGAGGAAAACTTTAAATGATATGTACTTGTGTACATTGTTGCATGCAAATATGTAAAGAGGATGGATAATACAAGTAAAAGTTTGTGGTTAAACAAGAGCATGGAAAAATAAATTTTTCTTGTGTTTGTATATTTTAAGTCCTTTAGAGGTTGTTTGGGGAAAAAAAAAAAAAAAACTTTAAATTGAGTCAGGTTCGAACCCAGGTCTTGTAAATTAAGTTGCTTTGATTTAAATTTCATAGGTCACTTAGTAGCGTGGTGAACTAGATAGTTGCCCTATACACCAGTGGTCCTGGGTTCGAATACCAATGAAAGCCCAAAATTTTTTCATGAGTTTTCGGTTTCGACGGTCGGTAATGACCATATTTAGTTGTTAATGCGTCCTTAAATACCAAAAAAATAGATAATTCTATAAAATAATTCTATTTTGGTCTATAACTCAAAACGATCAATTTAACTAAACATTTTTTTCTTCAAATACCGAAATAAATTTTTTTTTTACAAAAGTTGTTCTTTAATTTTTTTCAATTCCAATTGTTTATAGCTTATATATAGTTTATAGTTATAGTTTATAGCTATTTGTCAGAGAAAGATAAAAACTTTTACGAAAGAATTTTTTTTTAAATTTTTCTTTCTTGTGTTTTATTTTCAAGATATTTAAGATTGTTATTTGAATGTGGCCAAAAAAAAATTATCCCGGATCAAACTTGAACCCCCCGTGTCCTCTGGGTTGGTTGCTAAAATGTAATTTTCCATGAGATATAATATGATACCTAATAAAAATAAATCTTTTGGTTCATATCTCGAAGACGATAAATTTTATGAAAAAAAATATTTTTTTCGAAAATTGAGACTATGAAATTTTCTATAAAAAATAATCCCCAAAATGTTTCACCCCCCTCAATCATTATCCCTATTTACAAGGGGAAAGTTTGCTTAAGATTCTAAGAGTCTCAAAATTTTCAGATTATCATCTTACAATCGAAAAACAAATACTCCTGAGTCTGTTTTGAACCCTGAGGATTTGAGTATGTTTTTATTATATATAACAATAGCTGATACCCGCCCGTTTTACTGAGCATACTTAAATTAAACTATAAAAATCTTCATGCCAAATTTCAACAAGTCAGCCATTTCGATAAAAATGGAAACATGCACTTTTCCAGGAAAAAATAAAATCGATTGTTGCGCTGTTGGAATTTCCAAAATTTAACTTTTACATTTAAAAAATCTTTCCTTATATCGTATTTGCCGGACGATAAGACGATCGGACCATAAGACGCACCCCAAAATTTAACTATACATTTTTAGACAAAAGTATGGTTTGACATATAAAACGCATCGGACCATAAAACCCATCCTGATTTTAGATCAAATTTTCAGAGTTAAAAAGTGCGTCTTATCGTCCGGCAAATACGATTAATATTTGTAAATTGCCCCCCGAGTCCAACTTTGGTCTTTGAACATTAAGTCCAAAAAACTGAAAAGTTTTAAAGCTTAACAATTTAAAGCCTTGAACGCCCAAGATTTTTTTCTGGGTTTTCGAATTTGACGGTCGCTAAAATAAAAAAAAATATAAGGCTTATCATTATTTAAAAAAATTGTTTTAAAAATTAATGATAATACAATGATCTATAAAAACGGTCCTTTGTTGTTATCTTCTAAGTCTAATAGTTTCGTAGATATCTTAAGATGAATCAAGATAGAGAACAACAAGTTAATTTTATTTTCAAACACGAGATAATCGACTCGATTAACTTTCTTAATTTGCCAACGAATTATCTTCATTTGTGGCTGAAAGTCTTTGGCACGTCGATGAAAATTCTTTCAAGAAAACGTTTCTCTTGTTTTAATTTGTATTCAATTCTCGTTTAATTAAATTCGTATTTGGAACAATCGATTTAAAGAAAAGTTTTGTATTATATTTTCTTTTTTTGAAGTAAATTCAAAGAAAATTTTCTAGCTAACGGGAGGTGAGAATAGCAATTATTTGAGGCCTTTCAAGCATATGAAACTTTGATCGTTTTTCCTAATTTGAATCCGGGTGTAACACGTCGTTGCTCGTGTGATAAACCCTCGACGAATTAAGATTTAAATGAAATTCATTAGAAACTCGTTTTGAAAAGCAAAATAATTTTCCTTTAAAATCTATTTCAAGTTTTTTGATGGGATTTTTTTAAATGAAATTTACTCACCTCGTTGAATTGATGCAATCGTGAGGAACAACCGAAACACGGACGTTAACCGTTTCGAATTCAACAACATTGCGAACGGATGTGAGAGAAGCTCATAGTCGAGAACAAGCTGTGGCCATTCGTGGATGCTGTGGTCCACGTAGCACGAGTGGCAGCAGTAAACTGAACATAGTTTGTCGCGTTCAAGGCTTTCAAAGCGCATCGAAAGCTCGTCAACTTACCGCCTTCCGACCACCAGTTTATCGTCTCTCACGAATGAATAAATAAATAGTTAAATAGAAAATGGAAAACTTTTTTAAAAGCGGCACAAAAATTTCAAAAACAAAAAAAATCGCTCAGCTTGCTGATGAAATCTTCAACGTCCGAGTTGAAATCTTAATTAATTTCTCCAGGCTTTTAAATTAAACACTGCACGATGTGCTTCGAGAGCTTCGCCGTTTTAAATATAACAATAAGCTGAAAAATGAACTCTCGTTGGCTCATCTTTCATCATAATATAATATTAGGGTCGTATATAAGCTTGAATTGCGTCAGCAACAGGAAACTTTTGAAACAGCTTATATTGAGAGAAAATACATTTCCGCTTTCCGCCAGTTTGCATTTCATTAGAATGATAAAGGCAACAAATAGAGAGGTAGATCTCGGTCTATGTCTTTTTTATTTGCCTTTTTTTATATATAATCAATATTGGTTTTTAATATCTGTAGATATGAGAATAGTTCCATTTAAATTTCATTTATTCAAAAATTTCAATTCGCAAAGCAATTTTAAAATAAACAGTAAAATGAATTTTTTAAAAATAAATTTTTTATTTTTGGAAAATTTGTGACGTCACTATTATTCGTTTCCATGGTTACAGAGCAGGATGCTTAGTCTTCTTGATTTCATTAAGTAAATGAATATAAGGTTGTTTGACTAAGGGGTTAGAGATGTTAGCTTCGGATTCTAGGGTTCCTAGTTTGAAATCCCTGCATTAAGGGTTGTTGATTTTTCTTTACTTGTATCATCTATATAAGTTCCAATCTTTTGATTGCTTCGATTAGCCTTTAAATATTTTTGAGATTGAGCCAATCTTTAGATTAATAGAAATTTTTTTTGTTTCACGATTAATGTAAAAGTGAGGTGTTTCAATCGAAAAGCAAAAAGAATTTAAAATTGTTTTTTAAAAATTTGTGACGTCACTGTTGTTTGTTTCCATAGAAACAAATGATTTCCCTGAGTAAATAATTGTAAAGTTGGGTCACTTAGTGGCATGGTTGACTATATAGTTGCCCTATATGCTAGTGGTCCTGGGTTCGAATCCCAATTAGAGGCCAAGATTTTTTTCATGGTCGCTAATGACCATAGTAGTTGATGCGACCTTAAATAAACAGAAAAAAAATTATAAAGTTGACCAAGCGGTTTGACATATCAAAGTATTGAAGTCTATAGTACCAAGTTCGAATCCCTACCTCGGAAGTTGTAGGATTTTCTATATCTATCAATCATCTTTTTTATGTTGTTTCTTAACACTTATTATCGTTAATACAAGATATAGCTTATTTATCGATTCGATTGACCATTAAAGTTTTTCGGGGTCGAATCATTCTAGACTCCAGATTAATTGCTTTTTTTCCAATTATATTATTTTAGGTGAAATAGGTAATGAAAAAGTAAGAAAATTCGGTCGGAAAAATCAAAAATCATCTGAAATTTTTACACTTTAGTTTCTTATTTCCTTATTTCCTGAGAAAATTTTGAACTTGAATTAGCATTAGCGCAAAATCTCAAGTTTCAAATGTGCTGTTTTTATTTTGGGGTCTTAATGAACAATTCAAGGAATTTACTGAAATACAAATTTTACTTTTTAATGAATATTAGAAACGATAAATTATAGTAAAGTGAAAATGTTTATATTCTCCTCTCTATAATAGCGTAGAAATTTAAAGATAGGTGCCTTAATCTGGTTCTTATTTTTAACAATTATTGATATTATCGAATGATAAACCTCAAACATTTTTGCAAAAGATTAGTTCTTCATTTTCTAGTCTGTTTATTATTTTCTCTTCAATAGTAATTACTTTATAACGTTGTGGTACCATTGTGCATTTATCGCTAATATGGTTATAAATATCGCTATAAATTATGGTTAACGTTTAACAAACGTAATTGAGATTATAAAAATAACGTACCAAAATAAATAAAAAATCTTAACCAAAAAAATGCATATAAAAGGAAAAAAATAATTGCGTATCCTTGCAGTGTCTACAACTTACAAATTATTAGGATGATATAATGTACAACTATTGTTATTTTTGGAGTTGCTGTCAGCCAAGGAAATACGACTATATTGGTACTTAGCACTAAACGAGAATACTTTATGAAATTTATTTTTCAAATGAACTTTTATACAATATACCAGTACTGTGACAATATCTAGTGACCATTAAACTACAAAATACCAATAACTAATTAAACCTTTTTACAAATGAACATTTATATTTATTTCCTTGGCTGACACCAACTCCAAAAATAACAATAGTTGTACATTAAATCATCCTAATAAATTGATACGTAATTATTTTTTTTTGCTTTTAAGTGCATTTTTTCTTTACGATTTTTTCTTTATTTTGAAGTCAGTTTTTCATTTTGTTATAATTTTTATTTATTTCTCGATTTTTAGTGATCTGAAGTTTGATAATTGATTTTATTTCTTTGAATATGGGTAAACCTACTAAACGCACTGCTCATATGAGACAGCGCCGTTAAATGTTAAAATTTACTACATCTTCCTTTTTTGTCCTTAAGGGTTGAACTTTTTGCTTTTAAATGTAATTATAGTACTAAGTGGAATACTCTTTCTGATAGAAAAAAAACTCATCAAAATCCGATGATTCAGTTAAACATTACTATTTCATCCCCTATTTTCATTTTTAGAGAGTGGATTTTTTCTTCAAATTGAAATATAAACAATTTAAAGGTACGATGTACGTAATAGAAACAAAAATAACAAAATCGGATTAGCCAGGGAACATTTATTATTTCATTCCTAATTTTAACCCCTTATGAGTGGAGTTTTTTTTTTTTTTATAAAAAATGGATAAGAGATTAATTTAAAATTATGGTTTACCAATAAAAAATAATTATTAAAATCGAGCTATCCAATAAGTTTGTATTGTATTGTTAATAGTTCATCCTTTAGTTGTCAACCCCTTAGAAGTGAGTGATTTCCTATAAATTAAAATGAGACCACACGGGAAGCACCAGCTTTCAAATAAAAAAAATCATCAAAATAGGATCACCCAGTCGAAAGTTCTGAGGTAACAAACCTAAAAAAAAAACATAGGTACAGTCGACTTGTGAACCTCCTTTTTTTGAAGTCGGTTAAAAATAAATAAAAAAAAAAAACGTCGAGTAGAAGTCATAATAAGCATAATGCTACTTTAAGCGATGTTGTTATATCCGATCTTTATTATAAAGAATTTTAAATGAAAAATAAATTTGGCACTGTAATGAGCTTACGATAAACTTAGAAAATTCCGATCGATACTGGAATTTAAGAACCACTAGAAAAAGTCTTAAAATTAATAAACTAAAAACGATTCAACACACAGGACAAGAAATAACTGCACTTTAAATCTCGAATATTTTAAAACGTTTATTTTCCTTTATTGTTCCTCGAGATCGAAATAAGATCCGTGGACAAAAATCGTCTACTACCTGATAGGGAACACATAGGGAAATCATTAGGAATTAAAACAGTATAAGGAAGTTAACACTATACATATAGCTCTTAATTATTAAAATACAAACACAATCTTTGGGTTTGCTGATAAGAGACAATTGTATGGATAATACACTAAATATATCATAGTTCTAAGTTTTTAAAAAAAATCCAATAAAATTCTTCTAAAAAAATATGAACTTTGATTTACAGTAACCAATACAAAGAAAATACAAAAAAAAAATCTAATGGAGAAAAACAATTTTTCGCTATGGTAAAATGTGATTGTAATTAATTTTTAGTCTTGTTCCATATTATAAAGATATCATAATAATAAAAGATTTGAAATAGTTATAATAAAGATTACAAAAATATCAAAAAAGGCTTTAACAATTTATTTTTAGATATTTTAGAGAAATTGAAAATAATTAAAAAAAATTATAAAAAAAAATTAATTAATTAATTTTACTTAAAAATCTTAGAGCATAAGGAAGTGAAATTTTTGGCCTTTATTAACAATAACGTATACGATATAATTTACTATAGAAGATTTGTCAACATATATATACACACACAATCTAATTGCTCTAAAAACTGAGAACAATTTTCTTTTATATACAAGAAGTTTTCTTTAATTCTTCGTATTTTCATAAAACTTATTGAATCAAACGGAAAAGATTTTCTAATACATTAACTTGATAATTTTCTTACTAATAAAGAGCCCGCTTTAAATGATTATCATTTTAAACTGTTCATAGAACAGAACATTTCTTTATAAACTTCTTATTTACAAGCGTCAACATCAACGCCATGAACGATCCAATAAACAATAGAATATTCAGACAGGATGTGCAAATCACCAAAGTTTTTAATTCGTGGCGGATAATTTGGAAAGTGGCCATCTTCTGAAAGAACTAATAGTCGGTCGTTCAATAAAACATTTCTGGAAACAAAACAAAAAATTATTTTACTATTTTGATATTTATGATGTCCTTAGATGTACCTTGATAATATTCCCTTGTGCGGAGTTAAAACATACTCAAATATATTCCAATTGTTAATTTCTCGTTTGAACTTTCCCTCGTCTATTTTAAGCTCTTCAACCGACTCTAAGTGGAGACGAACTTTAATCGCAACTGAGTTCATATTAAAACCAAATACTAGAATCAAAGTTATTTTAGGAAAAATACTTGGTGACAGGTTCAAATTTTTACTTGTTATCGATGGTAATTCATCCAACCAAATTCTTCGTGGACTACAGTGGCAATAAAAGCGAACATGACTTTCGGTCTCCATTGAACAATTGAGCACTCGCCTTCCGACGAACCTTTGATAGTACATGCTAATCCACCAGTCCTAAAATCATACAGATTAGTGTATAAACTACAGACAGGTCAAACAAACCATAAGAATCTAGGAATTACTTACAGGATTTGGTTCGTAATGGTTGTTGATTAATGCATAGTTATTGCCGAAAATAGTTTGACGAATCACTGTTTCGATTCCTTTGGAAGCCGCCAGACCCAATTTGTCCACCCACAAAAATCCTCCGATAAATGAATCGGATAAGCCGGGAGCACCTCCACCATATGCACTACTTGTTTCACCTAGAAAAAAAAAATGCGTATCAATTCCGAACAGACCAAGACCAAACTTTATTTATTCAATGAAAATGCAGTGTAAGGTAGACTACTGTAGCATTTTGTAGTATCCGACCAGTCTCAACCAATATTAATTCTACTCACTAACAACTAATGTTAATAATAAGGAAAATCCTATGAGCAGAACAGAGTTGAATGTAACACTATTCCTATATGAGAGATAAAGTAAAAGAATAAAGCCAACTATGATTTTAACTCAAAACAAAGTACCGACAACTCATCTATACATATTATATAAATAAAAATTATAACAAAATGAAAAGCCGACTTCAAAATAAATAAAAAAATCTTAAACAAAAAATGCACTAAAAAGTAAAAAAATAATTGCGTATCCTTGCAGTGTCTACAACTTACTAATTATTAGGATGATATAATGTACAACTAATGTTATTTTTGGAGTTGGTGTCAGCCAAGGAAATACGACTATATTGGTATTTAGCAATAAACGAATATACCTTATGAAATTTATTTTTCAAATGAACTTTGATACAATACTAGCTGATCCCCGCCCGCTTCGCTGAGCGTATCTAAATTATACTGATTGAATAATGGAAACTTTCATCCCATCAACAAAAAAAGACAGATAGATATTTCTAGATCTTTGATTCATAGAGTGTTCATGAAAATCAGATAAACTACTTTTCCAGGAAGATATTCTATATATAGCTATCTAGAAGATCTTATTGGTTCTATACGTTTTTATGAATATTATAAAATACCTGTACTTGTGTTCCTTAAGTAGCAATACAATTCGAAAATGTTGAATGTATTATATATTTAACTGCGTTTTTCACCAAGTTCAAATTTTTCAATAGTAATTTAACACGTTTATTTCTAAACATTATAGACATTCAAAAATTAACAATGAAAGATGTTTCAATGTTTCAAAAATTTTCATTATTAATTTATCGATGTTATCGGATGTAAAATTAAAAATCATATTTTGCTGTAGAAATTGTAATTTTTATTTAAACTTTTTTGGAATGATTGTGTTAAAACGCTATTTCACGAACTTTAGGGAAAGCTTTTTTAAAAACACGATTCCTTTAGGATAAGTACAATTGTTATGCTATCTTTTGAGAATCGTGCATTATTCTAACTAACGAATTAATAATCTATATTTTTCTCTGACCTTTTAGCTACCCTATTGCAAAAAATCATGTCAATCTTTTGCTCTATGACAAACAAAAACATATCTATCCCACGGGAATAGTACATTTTTCCTGGATAAAAAAGAGATCAGACCTTCTTGAGGATAATGCGCTAGAACTCTATTTCACGTACTAACGAAACTTCTATTAAATATACGTTTCCTGTAAGATACAATTGTCTTGTTATCCCACGGGAAGAGTACAATTATGTCGATTTTTTGCTCTATGAAAAATAAAAACGTATCTAGCCCACGGACCTGTACATTTTTCCTGGATAAAAGATAGACCAATCTTTCTTGAGAAAAATTCCTTAAAACGCCTATCCATGAACTTTTACGAAACTCCTTTTAAATACTCAGTTCCTGAAGGATACCATTCTTATCCTATCCTATGGGAACCGTGCTATATTCTGACATAAAAGGTAGCCTATATTTATTCTCTGACTCTCAATTAACCACCATATTGTAAGAAATTATGGTAATCTTTTGCTCTGTGGAAAATAAAAACATACATATCTATCCTACGGGAACCGCACATTTTTTCTGCATAAAAATAAGACTGTAGGATAAGAAAATTATTTTTTGCCATGAGCACATTATGAGTTATAACTATTAATATACTCTATTATAATCAGCTAAAAACGTTTAGTTTCAGCATGATTTTTCTTTAAACCAGTATTTCTATTTTCTCGTTGAAATGAGAAATTTTTACGAAATAAAACGTATTCTATGGATAATGATTCGCATATTTAGCTATCATCAAACTTAAATATCACCAATATTCATTTGCAAATAAAAAAGTATAGTTTATGCATATTTTTTGTTCCAACTTTTAAAGAGAAACAATTTTGCTACACATGATTTGTGCGTAACTTTAACCATTTACGCAGGACAGGCAACAAACGTTCTCAAAAGGAAAAAATTTTTCCTGGTTTTTGCAACATTTTCCATTGATGCTCTGCTGCTATTAGTCGTAGAGTGATGTTATAGCCTATAGTATAGCCTAAAGCGATCGTCGATAATTAAGCTATCCAACACAAAAAGAATTTTTCAATTCGAACCAGTAGTTCCTGAGATTATCGCATTTAACCAAAACAATCAAACAAACAAACAAACTCCTCAATTTTATATATTAGTATAGATACTAGTACTGTATATATAATATCTAGTGACCTTTAAACTAAAAAATACCAATAGCTAATTAAACCTTTTTACAAATGAACATTATTTTTTTTTTCTTGACTGACACCAACTCCAAAAATAACAATAGTTGTACATTGTATCATCCTAATAATTTGTAAGTTGTAGACACTGCAAGGATACGCCATTATTTTTTTACCTTTCTGTGCATTTTTTGTATAAGATTTTTTATTTATTTTGAAGTCAGTTTTTCATTTTGTTTATAATTTTTATTTATTTCTCGATTTTTAGTTATCTGAAGTTTGATAACTGTTTTTATTTTTTTGAATATGGGTAAACCTACTAAACGCACTGCTCATATGAGACAGCGCCGTTAAATGTTAAAAGTTACTACTTCATCCCCTTTTGCACTTAAGGGTTGACATTTTTTGCTTTTAAATGTAATTATAGAACTTGTAGAATACTCTTTCCGATAGAAAAAAAAATCATCAAAATCCGATGATTCAGTTAAACGTCACTATTTCATCCCCTATTTTCATCCTTAGGGGTGAATTTTTTTTTTAATTGAAATGTGAACAATTTAAAGGTACGATGTACGTACAAAATTATCGAAATCGGGTTAGCCAGGAACAATTTATAATTTCATCCCTAATTTTTAACCCTGTATGGGTGGAGTTTTTCATAAAAAATGGATATGATATTAATTTAAAATTATGTTCTACCAATAAAAAAAAGAATTATCAAAATCGAGCTATCCAATAAGAAGTTAATATTTCATCCCTTAGTTTTTAACCCCTTAGCAGTGAACGTGAACGTTTAATTTCTTGCAAATTAAAATGGGATCACACGGGAAGCACCAGCTTTCAAATAAAAAATCATCAAAATCGGTTCACTCAGTCGAAAATTCTGAGATAACAAACACAAAAAAATGCAGTCGAATTGAAAACCTCCTCCTTTTCTTTTGAAGTCGGGTTAAAATGTAACGGTAACATTAATTCTTATGGAATAAAACCCCCCAGAAATTTTATAATCAAGTATATCCGATAAATACCTAGCCAAAGTGGAACTGCACTTAAATTCCTATCATCGATTATTTTTTTCACGATATCAATTTCCTTGTCCAAGTAATTGAAGACTTCTGGATTGACGAAGTCTTCTTTGGTCGCTTCACGTCCATTCAAATAATATCTTTAACCAAAAATCAATTATGAAAATATGGTGTTCTATTCTGGAGACAATTTTAAATACTGACTGATGCCAAGATATTGCATTGACTGTATTATTCCATGCATCCAAAAAACTCTCCAAGTATTGCATGCTGTCCACCTCCAAATGAACGGGATGTGTCACATCCGGACCGATAATTAACGCCTGACGAAAACGATCGTATCGATTCAAAATTTGTCGTAACTTAACAAAATCGCCGGCTAATTGTTTCGGATCGACAGTTCGATTGTATTTAACGATGAAACTATTTGGTTCTGAAAATTAACAAGAAAATTTTTTATTAATAATATCACAAGACTAAAAGTGGTTTTATATTTGCGATAGATTATTATGTAAAATGGACCAATCAGAACACGAGTTTTTCGGCGATATTAATCGAATAAAATTTTATATTCATGCTCTGATTGGTCACTCTTGACAAAAATCAATCGCCTGTGTAAAACCAATTTAACATTTTACTTGTCATGCATTAAACTTTGAATTTGTGTGATTAAATGGAGCTGGGTACCGTTTCCGAGTTCCCAATGTAGAAATAGATTGTTACGATCGGAATACGTAATTAGTTCTTCGGCATTTCTACTGTTCCAACTTCCATCGGGATGTCTTAGTAATGCGTTCAGCCCAAATATCAACGTTTTGTCAGTCTTTTCAGCAAATTTGTTAAGTTCCAGCCACTCGTTTCCTGCCATAAAAACGTGTTAAATTCAAACAATATTTTTTGGTCATATTTACCGTATAGTGTAAAATAATTTTCATTGAATCCATCTGGAGCAGTGTGATCTTCATTTTTAGACTCAACAAAGATGAAGTTGTCAGAAAATTTGCCACCCAGTCGCAAATATCCGGGTCCCAACAATCGAATTAAGGTCACCAGCTTTGAGTTACTAAAAACAACATGAAAAACATGAAACTATTGTTAACTATAGAAGATGTACTCGAATTTTGTTTCGGGTTCTTTGCTTTTTGAATCCCTTCTTATATTATCCCAAATGCTATAGGATATCTTTAAAAACGTTTAAAACAACTTCAACAGAAATTTTTCAAAACGAAACTTATTTTGAGTTTTAAAATGAGGACTTAAATCTATAAGTATTGCACAACTAGTTGATACCCGCGACGTCGTCTGCGTTAAGAACAAAGGCTTTAGCCCAATAGCCATAAGAAAAGTGCCCCAGGCGGTTTTTGAAAAATGCTTTCGTGTGCTGATTCCTCTTCATGAAAAACTTATTGTCGCACAATTTTAACCCGCTACCCCCACTTGTATTGGAGTTACGGGGGAAACTACCCCAGACGTTAAAATTTTTTTTCTAGAAAACTAATGAAGATTTTTTTATGAAATTCAAACTGTACGTAGATATTAATAAAACGCATAATATATATTTTTTTCGGAATTTTTGTAAATCTATAAATGATGAAAAATATTATTTTTATTTTTCGAGGGTGGTTTTTTATATCAACCCTTAAAGTGACACCTTTGTTTAAACATGCCATTAGGGCATTTATTATCCATCTTTCATTTTAAAAAAGTCGCTTTAAGAAATTAGTTGTCGCTCACCACCAAAATGAGGTCATCCAGGGACAGGTTTGTAATAAACAGCCATGAGTCAATGCATTTCGTAAATGCATTTATTGCTTTATGACTTGTATATATATACCATAATATGGTTTTCGTCAAGAAAAAAGGTTCTGAGAGAGAAATTAATTTTTGAAATTTTTTATAGGCCTATTAACAATATAGTGCAGAGATTTTTTATCCATTCTTTTACTAATAATAAATTCAAAGAAAGTTTGATAAATAATACCTACTTGTAATTATTTTCTATCTCAGATTACCTACATACATACTCAATTATTGTTCGTATTATTATTTGAATCAAGTAATATTTTTATTTGTTATGACTAAAAATAATTAGAATCATAATTTATTGGAAATAATAGTAATTTAGAAATTGAATATAACCTTTGCTTAGTCGGTATAGGTTTCTTCTTCTATACCTAATTGTCGATATATTTCTGGAATTCGACTATAGGAAATTAATTTTTCTACTGGCTTACGTTTTTTACGTTATGATTCATAAAGAACATGCAATAAATAGTATATAACTGCTGCAGCACAGGTACAAAACAGCCACCAATTCTATTTCCATTACCACAATCACATATAAGTACGTATTTTTTAACACCTTCATAACTTTTTTAGTTTTATATTATCATAAGGTTCATATTCAAGAAAGTAATTTGGTTTTTCTATTGCAATGCCTTCGATTGCACTCTTCCTCTTATAATTTTTCTAAAATGTTTTAAATATTGAAGGCTTAAGTTATTGCATTAGTTATTATTTTGGAAAGACAACAAACTGCTTCGGCCAATTGATAAGTAAGTGCCGTTGAATATTATTTTAAGATCTTCAGTAGTTCTTCATATAAAAAAATATTTTATCCGCCATAACAACTTCTGAGTTACCTAAGTCTTTTCCCAAACCTATAGTGCAAAGATCCAGCTATCTTGCACATTGTTTAAACCGAAAATAACAATTTGTTCCTTAAATCTTTATGCCAAATACTGTTTTATTGACCGATCGTACATGTACAGATTCGACGACCCAACGCACTTGTTACAAATAGAGATGTTTTTGCTTCCTCCGTAAGTATAAAAATTCTAAATTAACACTCTACTAATTATTTTTAGTTATAACAAATAAAAATATTACTTGTTTCAAATAATAATACGAACAATAATTGAGTATGTATGTAGGTATTATTTATCAAACTTTCTTTGAATTTATTATTAGTAAAAGAATGGATAAAAGATCCCTGCACTATATTGTTAATAGGCCTATAAAAAATTTCAAAAATTAATTTCTCTCTCAGAACCTTTTTTCTTGACGAAAACCATATTATGGTATATATATACAAGTCATAAAGCAATAAATGCATTTACAAAATGCGCTGTCTATTACAAACCTGTCCCTGGATGACCTCATTTTGGTGGTGAGCGACAACTAATTTCTTAAAGCGACTTTTTTAAAATGAAAGATGGATAATAAACGCCCTAATGGCATGTTTAAACAAAGGTGTCACTTTAAGGGTTGATATAAAAAAACCACCCTCGAAAAATAAAAATAATATTTTTCATCATTTATAGATTTACAAAAATTCCGAAAAAAATATATATTATGCGTTTTATTAATATCTACGTACAGTTTGAATTTCATAAAAAAATCTTCATTAGTTTTCTAGAAAAAAAATTTTAACGTCTGGGGTAGTTTCCCCCGTAACTCCAATACAAGTGGGGGTAGCGGGTTAAAATTGTGTGACAATAAGTTTTTCATGAAGAGGAATCAGCACACGGAAGCATTTTTCAAAAACCGCCTGGGGCACTTTTCTTATGGCTATTGGGCTAAAGCCTTTAATTTACAGAGGATAAACATTTAAAAAATTGAAAGAAAAACTAAATTAAAAATAATCGAAAAAAACTTGGCGTAGAACATTTTAACTATATGCCAAAAAATTGGTTCTGCAAAATCCGCTATTGCTCCAAATGTATAGTTATTAGTTGGTCCGTTTATTTTGAAAGTGGTGTAAGTCCATTTTCTCTTGTTTCAAGATAATTAAGATTTTGTGTATTTGTCAATTTAAAAATTTGGGTTAATTATATCAAGTCAAGCAATGTTTTTATTGATTTATCAATATGTAGTTTGATTATATAAATTTGTTTTAAGCGAATATAACTAAAATAATGTATATTTAGGGGCTGCAAATGGACTTACACCACTTTCAAAATTAGTCAATTGTAAAAACCGTTTAATTTCAAATTTGGAAAATCAAATGTAACTAAAATATACTTCATATTAATCCAGAATTGTTGACACGATATAAAATAGAAGTAGCACCTTTAATTTTAGACGTTAATTAAATTGTTAAAATTACAAGATATTGGTAATATTTATATCTGGCAGTGTTTTGAAATATTCATGATATACCAGAGGTATATAAGATAATAACTGCTTGGGGTCTTTATATTTTACATAAGTAATATAGCTGGCATCTTGGTACAAATGCGCCAGGGCGATTTTTTTTTCAAATTTTAGCGGTCTGCCAGGACCTATGTCCTTCATCGATGTTTTATGTATAAAATAATATCTATATGGTGCACTTTTGAAAAACCTCATCCAACATATTTGCAACCAATGTACCTGTTCTCTAGTAGTATTTCTTGTTAACTTTTTTTGAATTACATTTTGAAGAGATTTGTTAAAACAAAGTTCTCTCATTTCACTTAATGTAAAATGAATTAACTAAGTTTTCTACATTGTGTTATTACATCAAAATAATCCTGTGGTGTAAACTGGAATCGAATCGCTGCATCGTTCGGAAGATATATGAATGCCCCGAGAGTAAAAATGAGTGATCAAAATTGGAAAAAAAGTTGGACTTACACCACTTTCATAATCAATTCATATGCAATTTCATTTACCAACAATTTTAAATTGTACAAAAAAGGGGATTTTTGAAGATATTAAACATTTACTAGTTATATATAAAGAAATTACATTAAATTGAGCATACTTAACGTCATATCTCCATTTTTTTAAAAATGGACTTACACCACTTTCAAAATAAACGGTCCAGTTAATTACTAATTAATTTTTCATAAATTTGTACATACAAAAATAAAAATTGCTATATAATCTAAAATAATCAGGTTTTTATTTTTTTTTGTTTCAAAAAATTGTTCCTTAAATACTCTTTCCGGATCCGCAATTGCTCCAGCTGTATAGTTAATAAGTAATTCAATTATTTAACTATTCATGTTTCAGATCCAACGGCAGTTGATGACGTCATAATACAACAATACATGTATAAATAGTTAAAAATAATTAATTATTAAAAATATTGCAAAAATTTGATCAATTGTTTGCGAAATGAAAAGAGCAAATAGAGAGCTTAAAAAAACAAAAAAAATTCAATAAAAAATTATTTTGGGTTTTATAGCGATTTTTATTTTTGAATTGATTTTTTTTTTAAATTTAATTATTAATTAACTATACACCTGGAGCAATTGCGGACCCGGAAGTGCATTTAAGGAGTAATTTTAAAAAAAGTTTCTTTTTTGTATTTTACAGCAATTTTAATTTTTAATTTTTGGAAAATTAATTATTAATCAATTAATAACTTTACACTTGGAGAAATTGTGGATTCTGCAGGAATATTTTTTTGGCATATAGGTTAATTAAAAAAAAATCTTCTCGCTCACTTAACTCTTTCTGGTTAAAAAATATATGCAATAATAAAAAGGAGTGTTGAAATGTAATTTGATTTCATAATATTAATTTTCAGGTCTTGATAGTTTTATATTTTAGGTAATTATCAGGTTATTAAAGACCAGTTTTTTCTTCTTTTTTTTTTTTGTTAGATACCTGATGAAGTCAGAATAAAACTGACGCAACGTAGTGTAAAAAGAAAATAAATTATTAAAAGAAAAAACTGGTCTTTAATAACCTGATAATTACCTAAAATATTAATTTGATTATTGTAACGGTTGTAACTTAAAAATGAATTTTGAATCTGTATTTACAGTGAAATATTAAAAATTCTAAAAAAAAGTTTAAAAAAAAGCTACAAAAAATATTTTAAAAACGGCTCAACAGATAGAAATAGAAATAAAAAATTCTTTATTTATCTAATATCTCGCTGAGCTGCATTTAGTCTACGCTCAAATATGAAATAATCAGCAGACAGTGGAAGGAGAAACACTCTCTATGCAGCTCATGCGCATTAGATTGTTTGCCCCACTCTATCAAAGCGACGAAAAATCCACCGCTTACCGCGTTTGACTTGTCGCATTTTTTAAAACTTTAATTACTTCGCTTTTAATGAAGATATCGTGATAATTCTTTTTTTAGAAAGGACCAATTATATAAGAAGTGAAATAAAATAAAATTTATTGAAATCTATCCAGTAGTTTTTGAGTTAAAAGCGAACATTGGAAAACAACTATCATTTTATTTATATAGATAGGTAGATAGATAGATATAAAAGCATCTTCGGATTATATTCTTATTGTAAACGATAAATACTTCTGGAGAGAACTAAATTAATCGTGAGTCTGCAGACTAGACTAAAAAGTTGATAGACCTAGAGATTGAAGGAAATCATTGGCATTGCAATGGTGAGCATTACCTTAGGTCAAACTTGTTGAGACCAACCAAAATCATTTCCGTGTCCAGAGCAAAACTTAAGAAATGCGGCCCCGTCACATGCACCACTGGCAGACTTGTGTCCAACGAAACAAAGTTTGTTTCGCCGCGGGAAATCACATAATGGCTGTAGACCAGCCAAGTGAAGTAGACGGAACTCAGACCAATGCTCAGAAGGCAACATGACGAGGACTTTTTGGATTTTCCTGTTGCGAAAACTGCAAATTAAGTAGCAAACCAGATTAGTTCCGAATTGACATTTACATGTGTGCATTGTGACTTACATGTTTTTTTGGCATATGAATTCATCAATTTGATGTTAATTGGCACGGAATTGTAGAAATGTTGAGTTGCAGCCTCGTTACAAGGACTTCATGAATCGAGTTTTTCGTTAACGATTTGTATATTTTGTTTCTTTGACATTTTAAAGGCATGCGTCATGCGTTTAAATTTGACGTAAAGATGGTTTGAAGTTGAACTAACAATAAGAGCGAACTGAACTTAAATTATGGATTTTTTTTTTGAATTTCCATCTAACAATGAAGTAAAACATAAAATTTGAAATCGCGATAGCTGATTGGCTGTGGTTAATTTTTGTTTCATCTAAGCTTACTATACATTTAATACGCTCACAATCAGTACAATGCGTCCATTTGCGGTGTGTAGTGCATACAAATAGTTTAGCTTTAGTATAATTTGTTTAATTATTCTGAGATAATTAGTTGTAACAATGCTTTTAAAGTGCTAATTGAAGTGCAAATTTATAGATATTACTTAGTTATTTTGTTAAGTAAGTATTAACAAAAAGTATCGTATTGACGTTAAGATAGCTTACCTATAAACTGAAAATGATACCGCCGTAGCAGTTAGGTATAACGTAATTAAGGATTTGTTAAATCATTATGCAAATTTTTTTTTCAACTAGAAATTAGGAAGTTCTCGAAGAAGAGCACTTTAAGCTTATTTAAGATGTCGATTTTAATAGTTGAAGATTTAGCTAACAAACACTTCAGCCATGTTTATGTCGTCTATATTGAGCCAATGAATTTGCTCTAGTTTAATTCCTCCACTTCTCATTTATCCTCACTGATGGGATGCTATGAAGGCATCTCCTTTTGTTTTATAGGATTACTCCTCTTTAATAATACTTAATAACAATATATTAATAATCTCAAAATATTTGGTAATCTTGGTGTTTATATTTCCTCTATTCTACAATAGGCCAGTCAAAATCGACATAAAAAATAGCTAAATTTGCAAAACAAGATGTATCTCTGATTTTTTAATATGTTGTTGGGATCCATTAGGGCTATGTATTCTCAAGTTTGCAACTCCCAAAAAGTTGTGGAAAAATTTTTATTGAGGAAAAACTGTGAAAATTTTGAACTTATTTCAGATTCTGCTCGGTATTTCCTAATCCATGCATTTTTCTTCAAAAGATGTTCTGTACGTTTTTTAAGAGCATCAAATTTGTGACAAATTAAGCACAATCGGAGCTCTGCACGTTAATGGGTCACTGAGTTACGGCACTTTGAAAATAGGCCAGTTTTTGGAAGAATTAAAAATTTTAGTTTTAAACCTTTTTTGGATCGAAGTTGCGTCGAAACCGTTGATCCTACGAGAAATACTTAGTGAATATAATTTGAGGACAATTTAATTAGCGTTAAATTAAGTACAAAACGGGACCTGTAAGGCTAATAGTTCTCTCAAAATTTTAGAGAACCCATATAAGGGCAAATCGCATTTTGGTGGGTACTCCAGTATTGTTGGAACGTCAAGGTTAATTTGAGGCTAGTCACCGTCGTCCTCTTCATTGCAGTTTTGCACATTTCCCCAGAGCAAATAGCACAAATCGCAGAACATCTAGGCCCTGCTTTCAGGCAAGTGCAGCTACCACCCAGCACCCCTTATTGCATTTACAAGAGAGATGTTTTGGTAGCTCTCCGGGGGCAGGATCTTGCCGATTGGCAATGTGGATGAGTCCAGCCGGGGTCATACCTTCTTAAAAATCACTCTATGCAACAAAAAAGTGTTAAGGTACATTTCTGGGAAAATGCAATTTTAACTTTCATGTTTTTTTTTTTAAGTTTTTGAGAGAACTACGAGGCTTACAGATCCCGCTTTGCACTTAATTTAAAGCTAATTAAATTACTTACGAACATATATACAAGTTTTTCTCCGAGGACTAATGGTTTCGACGCAACTTCGATCCAAAAAAGGTGTAAAAGAAAATTTTAAATTTTCGAAAAAACTGGCCTATTTTCAAAGTGCCGTAACTCGGTAACTCATTAACGTACAGAGCTTCGATTAGGCTTAATTTTTGAAAAATTTAAAACTCTTAAAAAACGAACATAATAGCTTTTGAAGAAAAATGGATAGATTAGGAGTTATAGTATATATGTATATTTGTAAAGTAAATATAGGTTATATAACAGTTTATTTGTTGTCGGTCATATTGCTAAATGGGTTGCTAACCATTACTCCTACGAGAAAAACTTGTATATATGTTCGTAAGTAATTTAATTAGCTTCAAATTAAGTGCAAAGAGGAATCTGTAAGCCTCGTAGTTCTCCCAAAACTTAAAAAAAAAACATGAAAGTTAAAATTGCATTTTACCAGAAATGTACCTTAACACTTTTTTGTTGCATAGAGTGATTTTTAAGAAGGTGTGACCCCGGCTATACTCATCCACATTGCTAGTCAGCAAGATCCTGCCCCCGGAGAGCTACTAAAACACCTCTCTTGTAAATGCAAGAAGGGGTGCTGGGTGGTGGCTGCACTTGCCTGAAAGCAGGGCCTAGATGTTTTGCGATGTGTGCTATTTGCTCTGGGGAAATGTGCAAAACTGCAATGAAGAGGGCGACGGTGACTAGCCTCAAATAAACCTTGACGTTCCACCAATACTGGAGTACCACCAAAAAGCGATTTGCCCTTATATGGGTTCTCTAAAATTTTGAGAGAACTATGAGCCTTACAGGTCCCGCTTTGTACTTAATTTAACGCTAATTAAATTGTCTACAAACTATAATCAATAAGTTCTTCTCGTAGGATCAACGGTTTCGACGTATTCGATCTAAAAAAGGTCTAAAACTTAAATTTTCAAATTTTGAAAAAACTGGTCTATTTTCAAAGTGCCGTAACTCAGTGACCCATTAACGTGCAGAGCTCCGATTGTGCTTAGTTTGTCACAAATTTGATGCTCTTAAAAAACGTTCAGAACAGCTTTTGAAGAAAAATGCACGAATTAGGAGATATCGAGCAGAATCTGAAATAAGTTCAAAAATTTCACGGTTTTTCCTCAATAAAAATTTTTCCACAACTTATTGGGAGTTGCAAATTTGAAAATACATAAGACCCTATACATATGGACCCTAATGGGTCCAAACAACATATAAAAAAATCAGGGATACATCATGTTTTGCGAATTTATTGTTGATTTTGACTGGGCTACAAAGCATAAATCAATGCATGGTCCCTAGAATTTTAATATAGGTACCAGAGGCGTGCGGTCCATAAATGCTATAGATGCGCCGCATGCCTTGGTATTGTAAGACGATTTTAAAAATTGAATATTTTTTATGATTTATTCATTTCATTTTTAATTTACGTAATTGCATGCATTGTAAAATGATTCTAAGAATGATATATTTTTATCATTTATAAATTTTTTAATTTACGTAATAATGAAAATTATCGCTCATAAAATTGACATAGTTTACCAAATCAAATTAACGGCAAAAGCTGAATGAATGCTCAGGCGACAGTAGCATGCGATCGTTTGCTTCGAATTGGTCGCGCTTGCGCACTAGTACGGTCGAATACTATCTCTCTCGGCATTTCACATTGCCGATTAACGGTCTGCAGATGAGTTGGACTTTTTGATTCTAAACAGTGAATTTAATTGTTACTGATAATGTTCGTGGCTTATTTTGAATTATTTACCCAGAGACCATACAAATGTTCTGTTCTTTAGGATAAGAACTATTTTCGTGGTTTTTAAATACATTATATGATGCGGTTGTTGATGATTTGTGTAAGAAGGAGCGTCGAATAAGGCTTATTTTTAAAAATAATTACTTATAACACCATGTTTATCAAATAAAAAAAAATAATTTAAAAAATGTGGTTCTTATAACCCCCCCCCCACTTCTAACTGCATGCCCTGTTTCAAAAGTCACCGCACGCCACTGATAGGTACCTATTTTATGTGTATTTTTAAAACGGATAAAGGTATTAATTTGAAATTCATATAAAATACTAAGGCCATTGCTCTCTTAGAAGCTTGAAAAATTCAATTTTTAAGGCAGTTTGCAGTTTTCCGGGCGCCAAGATTTGACGACGGATTCTTATAGATCTTGCTAAAATAAATCGAAAATGAGGAACTCAATTTTTTGAGTTTTCGAGATATCGAATTTTAAAAGTTACATCGACAACGTCAAATTTAGGTAAAAACAACGCGATATGGTCACACCTAACCGCTATTTTCTCTCCTGGAATATAAGTTGGGATCGAATTTTTGTTTTTATTTTGGGGGCTCTACCCTCAAATTTTCACCGGGGGCTGCACCTCCGGACTCTACTTCCAAAATAGTTGCGAGCAGCTGTTAAAACTTTGTTGTTTCAAAAATGAGCGCATTAACAAAATTTATCTCCCATAAAAAATAACATTGTAGCCGTGCTACTAAAAACCGGAAAACTCGGAAATTGTACTCTTCATTTTCGTTTTATTTTGGCGAGATCTATAAGGATCCGTTGGCAAATTTTTGCGCCCGGGAAAATGCAATATCCCCATTTTTAAGTTAATCTAATCAAAATATGAAGACACTTAAGTATATCACAATTTGAGATCAAAAAATTATCTAGTAATTCCCGTGGACCTCGAATTATCAAATAGAGTAAAAATGAGGCCATGGTGCAAATGAAGCAACATTTGTTAAATCTAAGTTATCTTACAAAAATGTCAATATATTTGTAATGTTTGCCAAACTTATGGGTAATTTGAATTTGAATTAATATTTTTCGCATATTAGAATTCTTCTGATTTCTACAAGTTGCATTAAGGAAGAACAATCATATTGTAAATTTTTTTAGATCTGTAGATAATATCTTTGTTAAGGTTGGAAAATCTTTTTTTAAATGTTTCAAAAAATGTTTTTGTTTATAAAATGTTCTTTTTTCAGGTGTTAGTGTGAGTGGTTCCTGCATTTGGATCTACGAGAGCTGCTGAATGGAGCTGAGAAACTGGATTAAGACTTCAGTCAAGCTAAGATGCATGTTTTGTATTATCTTTAAGCTTATCATTTTCAACCGTTTCAGCTAATAAGTTGCAAAATAAAACTGCCTCAGCTACAAATTACTCGTTTTTTCAGAATTAGGTTATAAGCAATAGGTTTTTTGGGCACTTTTTAAGTGGTGGAGGCAGTTGCAATATTTTCTTTTTTTTCAGATAAATTTTTTTTTTCTAAATATTTTTATTCTTTATTATAAAATTGAAAATATATTCGAGATACGCGAAATTTTCGGTAGGTCTAACCAAACCACTTGGAATCGTAAAATATTTTTAATGACTTTTTTCTTCTAGACAAATGGATTTAATTCGATGATGAGAATATTTTATATAACATTACTTATCGTAATTTATTATTGGTCGAGAGGAGAAAATTTTATGCAAACAAGGTGCAATTTCATATATTTACTTTTAGAATTAACCGTAAAGAGTAACAAAAAGAATGTAGTTAGGTTGTATATACACCAAAATGATTGGTGTATGCAACCCATTATACATTATTGTATCATAAGTAATCATACAAAATATTGATTGCCTATACATTTATCTTGCTTATCATTTTAATTGATACGATACATTGGTATAAATAAATTGATTTATTAACTAGTGGAAATTAATATAAAATTTTTAATTTTTAACTGATAAGATATATAGGAAAATAAGATTACTAACTACTAAGTTACATCTTATAAATTTATTTCTCTCAAATATTTTACATAGTTTTTATATTGTTAATATTTAAAAAAATGTATGGATTTAGTTATTTTTATTTCTCTTTATATTTATAACAAACATTGTTCTTTTAATTGAATCGATAAATACTTAAAGTTCTATATTTTCAGAAGTGAGTGAACTGGTGAAAATGTGCTCGTGTTGAATATCCGATGGCATAATATTTCGCATTGGAAACATTACGACTTTCAATAATCTCGACGCAAAACTAAGTGCCACTGTGTAATTAAAATACGAAAGACCGCCTATAAACAGAATGAAAAACATATCTGATAAATGATAAGTTAAAGAAAATATGAGAAAATGTCATGGTTCGAATAAGAATTTATAAAAAAGGATACTGGCTGCAGCTCGCTCCCATTTCTCTACCATATACAATTCGGTGACCATCAAATATCGAAAGTACCAGTAGTGTAAAAAATTTGCGAAATTTCTTAACATTTTTATGTCTTTTTTAGGTCAATAGGATATTTTATGTATAGTTCACTGAAGTTAATATTCGAATTTTTATTTGTCAATTTCGTTCAAATAAAATTAACTAATCACACGTCTATCGGTGTCTTTAGCACGACGACATGCTTTTTGTACATTGCCATTAATCCATGTTTCTCTCGATCACAGTCAGCTGTGCAAAAGACAGGGTTGGCCAATGCAATTTTGAGCACGGAAAAGGTAAATCACAAAATCAATGAGGCTTAGCAAGGGAAGAAATGAGGAAAAATAGCAAAATCGTGACATTAATTATGTAGTTATAAGAAAAAAATAATGGGCAATATCCGAAAGAAATTTGGAGGTTATTACTAGGAAAAGTCAAGCATGACAGTCTTTGACAATGAATAATGACGTCATTGAATCTAACAATTATGAAAAAAAAAATCAAAATGGCATTAAATCAAAGTTTTATTAGCATTAAAATGCATATCAAATTACTTAAACCGCTAGAATGACTATTTTTCCATTAAAAAAAACCTGTTGGTTATATTCAATCAATTATGCAAATTGATTTTTCGTTTCATTTCATTAAAAAATTAAATATTCATAAATTATATTTAATGCTTATAAAACGGGTTGCCAAAGATAATTTATTACTTAATTTTTTTAAGTGTTATTTATTGGATTCAAATCACATCTTTTGTATTGTAATCATTATATATTGAAACATTTTTTATAGTTATAATTATTTGCGGTGAACCAAATTTCCTTCCTGTCTTATCAGAAACAAAAAGTTCGATGTAAATTAATCACTTTGAAAATTTTTCAAACTAAACGTGACATTAATTGTAAGATACTAAAAATATTTTTTTATATGAATCATTGTTATGTACAGGGGTACAGGATGAAACGCATATTAAAAATTACATATCATTATAAATTAGGATGTGCGTGCTATTCAAGACTGAGCACGTAAAAAAATCGTAAATATTACGATAGAAAATATGAAATGCCTCTAGTAATTAAATCATTGAATCATTTTCTCCAAAACTTAGTGTAACTTTGTATTGAATAAATTTTATGATTAATTAGGTTTTATATTTCTTACTTTCATCTTTCTTCTATACAAATGAAATGATAGCTGTTTTCTAATGTTCGCTTTTAACTCAAAAACTACTGGATAGATTTCAATAATTTTTTTTTTTGTTTTACTTCTTATATACATACTTGGTCCTTATCTAAAATTAGAATTATCACGATTTCTTCATTAAAAACAAAATAAATAATTATAACATAATATATTATATAAATAAATAATAAATTATAAAAACAATATAAATAAAGGTTCATTAAACGCATTAAGAGGGCATTTTTCATCGCTTCGATAGAGCGGAGCAAACGGTTTATTGCGCATGGGCTACATATTGTTTCTCCTTCCACTGTCTACTGATTATTTCATATTTGAACCGCTCAGTGCACACATCGATTAACTCCGTAATGGAAAAAGTTGAGTAAATTGATAAAATAGACTGTTGAAATGCATTGTCTCTTATCTTATCTCAAAGCTAAAAAGCAAATTGTCATTTAGAGCTGTTATTACTTATTATTAGAAAAATTTATTTCGGATATATAAAGTTAGAGGTCAACCAAGTGTTTTGACATGAAAATTTGTAAAATTTGAAAAGTTGAAGTTAATCGATTTGTGCACTGACCGGCTCATTTAAGCGTAGACTTAATAGTTATTGCAGTTCAGTGAGATATTTGATTAAAATAGCTATTTTTTAAATTCTCTTTAAGCATTATTTATATTTCACTCTTAATACAATCTCAAAATACATTTTTAACTTACAACCGTTACAATAATCAAATAACATTTCAACACTCCCTTTTATTATTGCATATATTTTTTAATCAGAAAGGGTTAAGTTGACGAGATTAAAGTTTTTTTTTATTGCTCCTTAAATGCTCTTTCCGGATCCGCAATTGCTCCAGGTGTTTAGTTAATTAATAAATAAATTTCCAAAAAAAATTTCAATCTTAAAAACTAAAATCGCTATAAAACCCAAAATAATTTTTAATTGAAATTTTTTGTTTTTTAAGCTCTCTATCTGCTCTTTTCATTTCGCAAACAATTGATCACATTTTTGCAATATTTTAATAATTAATTATTTGTAACTATTTATACATGTATTGTTGTATTATGACGTCATCAACTGCCGTTGGAACTTATAAACATGAATATTTCGGAAAGAACATTTAAGGAACAATTTTTTGAGAAAAAAATTAAAAACTGATTATTTTGGATTATATAGCAATTATTATTTTTGAGTTTACAAATTTTTGCAAATTTAATTATTAATTAACTTGGAGGATAATACACTTTGAGGACTTGGAGCAATAGCAGATTCTGCAGGACCAATTTTTTGACATATACTCGTAGTTAAAAATGTTCTACGCTAAGTTCTTTCCGGTTATTTTTTATATATTTTTGCTTTAATTTTTTTAAATGTTTTTCTTCTGTAAATTAAATAAGTTTCTAACATAATAACCTACGCAGACGACGTCGCGGGTATCAGCTAGTAAGAATTGAAATTAGCGTTAATGTTGTTTTGCTGCATTTCATCAAGTTTTCGCCCCCTATTAAAATGATTTATGATACTATATATTCATCCATTAACGAAAATTAAATTATTGGAACACATTATATTTATTTAATGAAGATTTTATTGATTTTAAGCAATAAAATCAAACGAAACGTAAGAGCACGTAAGAGTAAATTTTATCTGAAAAACTTTAATCGTATGTAAAAGATTTTTGAAAATTAATTGTATTTACAATCGAATACATTTAAACTGTGTATAGTTTGAGTTTTAATATTAATTCGATTGATTCAATGCATTTTATGAATAAAACACCTCAGTAATGAATCGGATTGTACTATACAACCAATATTTGAGATTTCCATAGAAACATGACAATTGTAGAAATCTACTTTATTGGCATGCTAGTTTTTATTGTTTCTTTGGTTAGATTAGTGTAGTTAAGTGTTCTTTCGTGTTGACTTAATGACATTTTGTTGTTGTTTACTTAAATTTGTAAATTAATTATAATTTAATTGAATAGTTAAGTGGATTAAGTGTTTTGTTGTAGATGATTTAAATTTGCCACGCTCATGATGAATAAAATGTGACGTCGCATGTGGCTGCGCAAACGGCGTTCGACTTATTTGGTCATTGAGAATAAACCACATCGTCTCCTCCACCATCTTGCGAGCCGCGTAACATTTTTCCTCGACTCTCCCAGCACCGATCGAGTCAGTCAGTAAGACGAGCACGGTTCGAACACGGATACGAATATCTCAGCACCGTCCTCGCCAAAAGTTGCCCGTGTTTGTCGACGTCACGACATCACCACCGTTTGCAAAGTGTGTGTATGTTGCGACAAATGTCAAGTAAACAAACCATGTGAAATTTTCGGGATTGAAACGAATGAACCGTGCATGCAATAAGTGTTAGTGTTGTTGTTTTTGTTGTTCGAGTAACGGACTGCGAAAATGTTTTCCGATGGCCAGTTGATTGGTGACGACTCGTGGAATTTGCGAGTCTATGTCACCGATTTGCAAGTCGAGCGGACGCTCCGTGTCAAAGGCAGCCTGCACATTGGCGGTGTTATGCTGATGCTGGTCGAGGATTTAGGTATGTCACATGTCAAATTTCTTTTAAGACTAAACCACAAAGCCCAAATACAAACCCAATTTCGAGCCAACAACTCGAACCAATTGCCCTAAAAGACACAGCATTTCGAAGATGATTTGCTAAATCCAAAACAATTTATGCATTAAGTGTTGTGTGACGACCAAGCGAATTATGTCATGGTAACACCCACTCTATGAACTGAAAATGCCCACATCAAAACCCACAAACGACCAGCGAAAGATACACATTTCCAAAGAGTGTCTGTTATTATCAAATATCTCTATGTTTAATTTGATAACACCAACATACTATCAAGTAACAACGCGCCAACATTGCGTCCGAACAATCCACATGTTTATTTTGAAACATTTTCCACGAGATAAGCGCGACAATTTCTTCCTCTAAATCTCACTAAATGCACCTTATATGGCCATAACGTATTAATATGACCAACAAGGCCATACCGAACGCGAGTTTCTTCAAAATTTCTATTTGTCGTAACCATTTTTTTTTTTTTAATATAAATGGAATGCTATAAAATATAAAAGTAGCGACTTGTTTATAGAGAAAGAAAAAAGTAGCTAGACGACATTTTTGGTTTGCTAAATTTCAGTTTTAATCATAGGCATAAACTTCCTTTATGATAAGAGATTTCGGATTTCAACAGAAGCTGATACTCGAACATTGGTTGTACTTTAAATTAAGTTTGAAAGTATCATTTGAAGCTCAGATAATTGTAACAAAATGAAAAACCGACTTCAAAATAAATAAAAAATCTTTTAAAAAATGCACTAAAAAGTAAAAAAATAATTGCGTATCCTTGCAGTGTCTACAACTTACAAATTATTGAGATGAGATAATGTACAACTATTGTTATTTTTGGAGTTGGTGTCAGCTAAGGTAATAAATATTAATGTTCATTTGTAAAAAAGTTGGTTGGTTATTGGTATTTTGTAGTTTAAAGGCCGCTAGATATTGTTATAATACTAGTACATTGTACAAAAGTTCATTTGAAAAATAAATTTCATAAGGTATTTTCGTTAATTGCTAAATACCAATATAGTCGTATTTCCTTGGCTGACACCAACTCCAAAAATAACATTAGTTGTACATTATATCATCCTAATAATTAGTAAGTTGTAGACACTGCAAGGATACGCAATACTTTTTTTACTTTTTAGTGCCTTTTATGTTTAAGATTTTTATTTATTTTGAAGTCGGTTTTTCATTCTGTTATAATTTTATTTACTTCTCGATTTTTAGTTATCTGAAGTTTGATAACTGATTTTATTTCTTTGAATATGAGAAAATCTACTAAACGCGCAGCTCATATGAGGCAGCGCCGTTAAATTTTAAAAGTTACTACATCATCCCTTTTTGCCCTAAAGGGTTGAAATTTTTTGCTTTTAAATTTAATGATAGAACTTAATAGAATACTCTTTCTGAAAGAAAAAAAAATCATCATAATCCCACGATTCAGTTAAACGTCACTATTTCATCCCCTATTTTCATCCTTTGGGGGTGGATTTTTTTCCTCAAATGTAAATGTAAATAATTTAAAGGTACGATGTACGTACTAAAAACAAAACTATCAAAATCGGCTTAGCAAGGAAAAATTTATTATTTCATCCCTTATTTTTAACCCCTTATGAGTGGAGTATTTTTATAAAAAATGGTTATGAGATTAATTTAAAATAATGTTTTACCAATAAAAAAAAAGAATTAGCAAAATCGAGCTATCCAATAAGAAGTTAATATTTCATCCCTTAGTTTTCAACCTCTTACAAGTGAACGATTTTCTATGTAAAAAATATTTTTTTTCTATGTAAAAGCAACATTTACCAAGTGTAGTTAACTATCAAAATTTGAACCTCCAACAACAAATTTTTTGAAAAAGAAAATTTCCCGCTGATTGTTCATCGTTTGCCCAGGGAAAATTTCCGTTATCCCACCCTCGGTTTTTTGTATTAAAAAAAAAATAAAATGTTTTCTATATCATCTATATAAAAAAAAACGAAGAGTGGGCAAACGATGCATAATCGGCGGGAAATTTTTTTTTTCGAAAAATTTGTTGTTGGAGGTTCAAATTTTGTTAATTATCTACATAGGATAGCATAACAATTGAATCCTACAGGAACCGTGTATTTAAAAGAAGTTTCGTTAAAGCTCGTGAAATAGCATTTTAACGCATTTTCCTCAAGAAGGCCTGACCAAGTTTGCACAGTAACGAAAGAAATTCTCTACAAAGTTTAAATTAAAAAAATAACAATTTGTACTGGGACGTAAATATAAATTATGTAATAAGAATTTCAATTTAACACCCGATAAAATTAATAATGACATTTTTTAAAAATTTTTATTACTTTATTGTTCATTGTTGAAGATATTTTAATAAGAAATAAACGTACTAAAATAATAAAATAAATTTTTAAATAATTAACAATTACTTAACGGGACGAATTTTAATGAAGTTTTGTTAACGATACCTCAGATCTTTACATATTGAATACCATTTACCCTTAAAAATGATACGGTTCAGAGGTCTTAATCTTTTCTACCAAAATAGCTGAACGGTTTTAAATGACATTTGGTATGAAAGATTTTAAAATTTTCTTAAAGGATTTTTTTATACTTATAATCGTATAGAACCTGTGAGATAGCTAATATATCTTCCTAGAAAAGTAGTTTTAGGGATTTTGATGAACTTAATTTGGATCTAATAGTCGCTAATAATCTAGAAGTTGATGCGATTTTAAATGAACGAAATAATAATAATTTGGATCTAAAGTCTGGAAGTATCTATCATCTTTTTTTTGTAGTGAATCTATTAATCAATCAATTAAATTTAGATACTCTCAGCAAAGCGGAATATTAAACGGGGTTGGGGATCATCTTAGGATCAGAAATTATTAGTTAACGATTATATTCTTCCGGAGAAATAGACTATTGCCTAATAAAATTTTGAATAGGTCCGTTGGTCTCTATTTTTGGTATATTACTGTATTTAAAAGGGGTTTGAACGTTTTGAATATGTTGTTATTTGCGTAATGACGTTGAGTCTTGCTCATAGCGTTAAAAAATCTTATTTTCCATTGAGATCAGGATTGAGTTTAGTAGATATGCAAGGAATTGGTTGTAGCTATAAAACGTTTGTTGTTATTAAATATTTAAATTCAAGTTTAATATTCTTTAAGTGATAAACAATATTGAACTATAAAATATTGTGTAAACTAATGCGATATATTTGGGCCTATTCCGTAAGACGTATCACTTGTCAGGTGAGACGACAGTTGTCACTTTACGACGAATCTATCGAATTATTCGTTTCAAACGATTATTATTAGGTTCGTTTGCGGATGTGATAATGAATCGGCAACGGATCAGTTCAAGACCGATTTAGAATCATCGCCAAGCGCATGCAAGTTTATGAACCGAGTTACGGTTCGATATTCGCGGTTCACACGAAATGCGTTCGTTACCGATTCATAATTGGTTTTAGCGATCCTCAGATTTTTGTTAGGATGAAAAATTCGATTCTCTTACTCATGCGCAGTTTGCTAAATTGTGGCTACTTCATAATACAGTTTCGCTGTCATGCTGCGTTCACACGAGTCAATTTTAGTAGGCCGTTTTTAGTTGATCAAAAAAATTTGAATGAAAAACCTCGTGTGAGAACCGTAATCAACTTTTTAGTGGATCAAAAAAAGTTTGAACAAGTCATCACACTAGGTTTTTCATTCCACTTTTAATCGATTTACTAAAATCGGTCAACCAAAGTAGACTCGTGTGAAAGAGGCATCAACTTCAATTCATTTAACAATTTTCGTGGGTTCTCGTTAATCCTCGTCTTACTTCCGAACATTTTCAAACTCGTTCACGAGAAAATAACCCTTAATCAGTTCATAAGCGTGTAAGCGTTTGGCGATTATCCTATCTAATGATTCTTTACCAGTTCCGGATCAGTACCGCGAATGAACCTATTGATTTATACATGTTAGAAAACGACAGAATGCGAATTGCAATTGTCGTCTCACTTGACAAGTGACACGTCTTACGTAAGGCTGATTAGTTGTTTCGTTTTACGCCAATCTATACTCATTAAATTTCACTCTAGGCAACACTGAATATTTAACTTTTCCTAATTTAAAAAAAAAAGTATTACAATGTATTGTACTGTACAGTTTACATTATACAACCAATATCTGAAAGCATTTTGTGATTAAATATAGTAAAACCACTGCTCTAATTTTTGTCATTTAAAAATAGAGGTCAGTAATTAATTAGCCAACTTATTTCTGTCACTCCTAAAAAGTTACTATTAAACTGTAAACAAATTACTAGGTTTCCATGGAAACCTCAGACTCATCATCTCATTTAAATTAAATCAAGCAAACCAATGATGAAACATTTTGTTGATGCAACTTAAATGTATGAGCAAATTCGTCTCAAACTAATTCATCTTGATTTATTATTATTAGTCCGACAAATAATTACAATGAAATCATTTCGAAAATAAAATCTCGACATTTGATTTAATCATTTTGTTTATAATATATTTAAAACGAGAATGGAACGGGACAATTTATTGATATCGAAGATCGTCACAAATCGATTGATTTTTCTTTTTCAATCAAATGAAACAAGCACATCTCAAATCAACTACAATTAATGTCACACCTACACGATTAAATTGGCGAATTCGTGAAAAATATTTTATTAGAGAGATCGTTTTTTAAACATTTTTTTGCAAAGACGACATTAAGCAGGTCTTATTTATAACTTCCTTTCTATCTAATGTAGGAGTTTTCAACGATTTGAATTCGAATTCAAGTTTCGATTGTATGTACTATAAGTGGGTTGTAATGAATGGTTTTGGTTTTTCCCAAAAAATTGTGGTTGGAATTAATTTAAAAATAACGAGATTAAGAAAGTATGAGCCATCATGTGATTTACAAAATTAAATTAAATAAGGGACACTGGCTGTCATAAATTAAAATATAAACTAATCGGCCTACTAGATTTGATTTTATCTTTGTTCTTTCCATTGAATATCATATGTAGCTCTTTATTTAAATACTAGCTGATACCCGCTCGCTTTGCTGAGAGTATCGAAATTAAATTGATTGATTCATAGATTCCCTACCTTTATAGTAAAATATAAAAATTAATTTCATTTGACGAAAAAGATGATAGATACTTCCAGACTTTAGATCCTAAATAAGTTCATCAAAATCCTTAAAACTAAAAACTGTAAGTATAAAAAGTTCCTTTAAGAAAATTTTAAAATCTTTCATACCAAATGTCGTTTAAAACAATTTAGCTATTTTAGTAGAAAAGATTGGGAGCTATCCTACAGGAACCGTCCTTTTTTTAGAATAAATGATATTCAATAATATGTTAAGATCTGATGTATCTGTAACAAAACTTCATTAAAATTCGTTCCGTTCAGTAATTGTTAATTATTTAAAAATTTAGTAAATCATTTTAATACGTTTACCTATTTCTAATTAATTTCTTCGACAATCAAAAATACAGAAATTTAAATATTTAAACAAATTTCATTATTAATTTTATCGGGTATTAAATTGAAATTCTTATTTATTTTTCAGTAAAATGTTGTTAATTGTTTAATTTAAACTCTGTAGAAAACTTCTTTCGCTACTGTGTAAAATTGATCAGGCCTTCTTGAGGAAAATGCGTTAAATTGCTATTTCGCAAACTTTAACGAAGCTTCTTTTAAATATACGGTTCCTGTAGGATACAATTGTTATGCTATCCCATGGGATTCACGTGTTTTTCACTATATATTACTGACGCGAAATATAGATAAAAACCATTCTTTAACAGCCCGATTGTATATTGTATCAAAATTTGAGCTCAATTGGTACAGAATATAGACCAACATAACATTTGTATATAATATAAAAGAAGATACTAATATAACAGGCAATACGTACGTCGTACAATAGCCGGCCGCTATGACAACATAGTTTTTTTGTCATTTGTAAAAGATAAAAATGGTTCCAGTAGGAGATAGACATATACCGTCGCGGACTTTTTTGTCAACCTTGTTAAGATACACAATTTCGCCGCATATAAGTTTGACCTATCTCGTAAGGTTTAGCCAGAGTTTGCAATGTAAGTGCACAAAAATATGTTTGTTATGACATCACATTACAAATCTTTGAACTTCCCGACTTTTCTCTACTAAATTATGTATAAATTATAGCCATTATGTTACAGAGGGCTAATAGCTATATAACAAAAAACACGTTTCATTCAAAATCCGTTCAGTAGTTTTTGCGTGAAAGAGGCACGACAAACAAACAGACAAAAATCTTCTACAGTTTTATTATATATATATATATATATATATATATATATATATATATCAGTGGCGTGCGGTGACTTTGAAACAGGGCATGCGGTTAGAAGTAGGGGGGGGGTATAAGAACCACATTTTTAAAATTTATTTTTTTATTTGATAAACGTGGTGTTATAAGTATTTTTTTAAATTAGCCTTATTCGACGCTCCTTCTTACAAAAATCATCAACAACCGCATCATATAATGTATTTAAAAACCACGAAAATAGTTCTTATCCTAAAAAACAGAACATTTGTATGGCCTTTGGGTCAATAATTCAAAATAACTCACGAAAAGTATCAGTAACAATTAAATTCACTGTTTAGATTCAAAACGGAAAGCGCATCTGGTGGCTGTTAGTTGCCTATGTGAAATACCGAGAGAGATAGTATTCGACCGTACTAGTGCGCATGCGCGACCAATTCGAAGCAAAGAATCGCATGCTACTGTCGCCAACGCATTCATTCGGCTTTTGCCGTTCATTTGACTTGGTAAACTATGCCAATTTTATGAGTGATACTGTAGATGCGCCGCATGCCTTGGTATTGCAAGACGATTTTAAAAATTGAATATTTTTTATGATTTATTCATTTCATTTTTAATTTACGTAATTGCATGCATTGTAAAATGATTCTAAGAATGACATATTTTTATCATTTATAAATTTTTTAATTTACGTAATAATGAAAGGTATCACTCATAAAATTGGCATAGTTTACCAAATCAAATGAACGGCAAAAGCCGAACGAATGCGTTGGCGACAGTAGCATGCGATTCTTTGCTTCAAATTGGTCGCGCATGCGCACTAGTACGGTCGAATACTATCTCTCTCGGCATTTCACATAGCCAATTAACGGTCTGCAGATGCGTTTGCCGTTTTGAATCTAAACAGTGAATTTAATTGTTACTGATATACTTTTTGTGAGTTATTTTGAACTATTTTTCCAAAGGCCATACAAATGTTCTGTTCTTTAGGATAAGAACTATTTTCGTGGTTTTTAAATACATTATATGATGCGGTTGTTGATGATTTTTGTAAGAAGGAGCGTCGAATAAGGCTAATTAAAAAAAAATACTTATAACACCACGTTTATCAAATAAAAAAATAAATTTTAAAAATGTGGTTCTTATAACCCCCCCACCCACTTCTAACCGCATGCCCTGTTTCAAAAGTCACCGCACGCCACTGATATATATATATGTATATAGATTAAATTATGATCACCATCTATAATTAAATAGGAAAATGACGACTGCTATTCAATAAATAAACCATTTTGATTGAATTATGCGATAATATTTGTTTTAAATTTTATTAATTAAATTATAAAGTTTTTAAAATCATAATTCATTAGTATAAATCATCTCAAGTGTTATAATTTCGAGTCGACCGAAAATAGAAATGTTGTAATATTTGTGTGATGCAAAAAATGTACAGGTTTTATTGAAATTTCAAGGCCGGACTGAGGCTGAACAAAGGGCATTTCTTCATTTTGATGCACAAGAACATATTCATAATATGTTTAATGCACCAAAGCATTTTATTGACCTTAGATTTGAATTGTAATTTATTTAAAAGATAAGAGATATGGTTTGTTTTATGAATGAAGCGATGGGCGTACGATTTTCTTCCAAGGTCCAAACGCCAAATATAGATTGATTTGGTTAGTTTAAACATTTTGTATTATTTACAATAATTAAATGGAAACGTAATTTTAAGTTGTACGTGATATTATAAGAGAGCTCATATTGAAGTCATAAACCTGGTCGGAAAAAGGTTCAAATGCTAAAAATAGGTTGCTTTAATATAGACAGTTGTTGGTTTTGACGACTGAAAACTAAATGCAGGCGTCACCGGAAGTTACTTAATATGTACCACTCAATATTTTTTTTTTTTGAGTTTGTATGGATGGAAAATACGCGGATTTGCACTATTATGCAAATTGTGCATGTGCATGCCATAATCGTTTATGTGCTTTTCCACACATATTAAATTTAATTCTTCCGAATGAAATTCTAGGCTGTTTTTTTATGGTTGCGATGATCTCTTATCATGTGTGGTGTGTTGGATGTAGATGAGACGCTGGCTTAGACAAAATAAATATCTGATATTGTATGTTAAAATTGACGCCGAGCCAATTAGAGATTTTCTTCATGTTTCATCACATCGATGTTTCAAATCTAAATATTTATATTAAGTTACTCGAACATTTTTCTCATTGGTTCATCAACGTGTTGATGTATCATAATATTAGGTTTTTTTTGGTGGCAAACGTGTGGGTGTTTTCCCAATAGGTATTGTCCTAGAAAAAAATCTATTTTCAAAATGTCCGGTTCATTAGGTTTTTCAAGTTGTTGAGACAAATTTCTTGACGCGAAAGCTAGAAAATAAAAAAAAAGATGAGAAGAAACACCTGGTGGTTCTTGGCCAGATCTGACGTATGAATATTTGCATTTTGATCTTTCTATGTATAATTAAACACGTTTTAGATGCTTCCTCTGGTTTTTTCTTGTACAGGAAGAGATTCAAGATGTTCATATTTTTTAGTTAAGAGATGAATGAATTGTTTTCAAGAGCTTCCATTTGTTGTTATCGATGAAGAATCGAGTAGAAAATTAAAAATAGATATTGAAAATCACTTGAAGTGGTTCCTGTTAGGAATTTTTGAACTTACGTTAGTTGAATAAGAAACATGTAGATGATACTTGATAAAAAAAAGCTTTGTTTAAATTGCTTTAACTGCTAATGGTCGTTAGCACTTGCATGCAGAACCGGATTTACTTATTTTACGCTTATGGGCCCGGGGAACTTGCTCCCCTCCCAAAAAAAAAAACCCATATGTACCCGACACTGTTCAATAACCGGCAATCGCCTCTCTCTTACTCGCTCCATCTTTCACAAACTTACAAACAATATGGCCCGGAGCCGCTCTGCTGCAGTACATTTAGTTTGCAAAAATTATTGTGTGGTTTTACGAAACCACGATGCAAGTGAAACTTTTTTTCGGATTTTAGACACTTAGGTAACTGAAAATTTTCGGTAAATTATTCGATTTAGAGTATGAAAATAGATTAGAAAGATAGGGATGTGGCACGAATTCACTGTCTATCGTGACGCGCACCATTGCAACTATTTTTGAATTTCCATTATTGATGTTAATACTTGAATTTTCATTATTGAATTTGTTGATTATTGTTAAATCGATCATCTGCCTGTTGTTATCTATTCTGAAATCACCGTCGGATATTTGCACTATTCTCACTAGCTGTAACTTTGTCTATGATGATCAAGAGAACAATAACATTTATATCAATACACTGATTAAAATACAAATACCAATACAAATATGATTGACAATGAATGACAACTTATAATATAATAAAACGTTGCCATGGAGAGGAAAATAGCTCATTACATTCAGTAATAGCTCGTGCAACAGACCTGGGAAAACGACATGGTATATAGCTAACAATGTGTATACGAGCTCTGCCGAACACTTGCCGATTCCCTGCCGAGAATGTGTTACATTTAGCGACATGCTAAAGACAGGCCAAAAAATTTGAGACGATGTATAAAAAGTTTCACTTTAATAAACGAATAACTTGGCGTTATCTCATTCATAACCAGTTCATATGTTCATACACATCTGTTGTAAAATTGGAATAGTTTTAGTTTCGTTCCAGATAAAACAGAACTGTAATATTCACATATTTCCTAAATTCCCGGATTTTTTTTTGCCGTTTTACCGGCATGGGTCCGGGTCCACATGGCCTCATGGTAAATCCGGCTCTGCCCTGGTTTAATTTTGTTGGAGTAATTTTATTTTAAAATTTTTTTGAGATAGATGATCGTATTGTTCCACGACTTTGGCTCCTTTAACGCGTCTTGGATGGACAGGTGCAGTGGACAGGGTTTTGCTAAGTAGGTTTGAGTGGTATATTACAGTGTTCAATCTTTAAGCGCGTTATTGTACCTGATGTAGATCGTTTGTTGGTACCTTTTGGTGGGTTGATTGGCGTGAGGTGTGTGATTTGGAGGCTGAGCCCCTCCACTCTGCGTCCCATATTATTTTGCATTGAGTGATATGACACCTTCTATAGCCCTTGAGTGGACCCGGAATTGGCGTTTCCCTGGATAGGGACAGTTTTGTAGCTTTTTTTGCCTCGCCGTCGACTCTTTCATTTTCCTTGATTCCCATATGTAATGGGATCCAAATGAAGACGACCGTTTTTCCTGTTTTTTTTTTTTTTTTTTTTTTTTTTAGGTTGGACAGCATTGCCTGGGTTGTGGATTTTTTTTTTTGGTTGGGAGATACAGAAGCAGATTTAATGGATGAGAGGCTGATGATAAAGGGAAACAGGCGTTTTGATCCCCGGACAATATATCCCCATGATAAAAGACCATTTTTTATTCAATTTCGTGAACAAAAAAATGTTTGAGCTCAATTAGCGTTTTTCCTGGGAAGATTTAAAAAAGATCCGCCAGGGGCAGCACCGGTGGTGGGGTACATATGTTTTGAATTCTCTATTGACAACAACGTCAAATGTATAGAATTATAATGGAATTAACCGAAGAGGATGTACCTACCTGGAGTGAAATTGAAATTTGCAAAAGTACAAGATTATTTTGTCCGGGATTTAAAACGATGGCTTGCATGTTGTGGCTTAACCGTATCAGGTAATAAAAATGTCCTAGTTGAAAGGTTAGTTGGTTCATAAATTTTTTTGTATATTTCATTGCGTTGTTGAAAATTTTATTATTAAATTAAATAAATTTAGTTGGTTTTTTGTATATTTGAGAATTGAAGAATGCAGTGCAAACGGTAATGATAAAAAAAATTTCGGTGGAATTGATGGTGGTAAATGTCTAGCGGATAAACAGCAGCGCATGAAATTACTCAATCCAACTCTACCAAGTTTAACATCATGTAGTTTTCCTACTACAAACTGGGGAAATTTTACATCCCAAGCTAATCCTCGTTCTTTCTGCTATGCTATAATATTATGTAGTAAATTAAGTAACAATGCTTAATTTTACACCATCCTGCTTGTATCGACTATCAGACGTACAATTAGTGAATGCGCAATGTTTTCTAGGCATGACAATTTTTTTTTTAATTTTTTTGACTACAATATTTATTTATTCTAATATTAATAAATGTCTTAATATTAATATTTTAAATTATAATATTAATATTTCTTCTAATAGTAATAAGACGTACGTTTGACGTTGTTGTCAATAGAGAATTCAAAACATATGTACCCCAACACCGGTGCTGCCCCTAGCGGATCTTTTTTAAATCTTCCCAGGAAAAAGGCTAATAACTATATACTAATATTTAATAATTTGTAGTAAAAACGTGTTAAATTGACCCCCCAATTATTTATTGAAATAGTGTTAAACTGACCCGCATGTGTCCGTGTTAAAACGTGCAAAAACTGTGTTAATTAATGCCAAAGGGGTTCAGGGAAAACAAAAGAAATTATAGTCATTGTTCGTTTACACGATTTTCATTCATTGACTGAATGTGCACTTCTTGACACCGCGAAGTTTTACACAAAACTAAATGTTTTAACATCAAAAATATGCTGCAAATACGATTTGAAGTTATTCTATGAGGATATTTTGTCGTGAGGATATTTTGTCCGGGGATCAAAACGCATGGAACCTGATAAAGAGTCGGGGGGTTCGGCTTGTTGTTGTCACTCACTATCCCAAACGCCATTTCGATTGCATGAACCTTGCAAGTGAATACTGAAAAGAACTTTGGTAGATGGTGGCTCGATCAATCATATAATCAAAAATTATTGATTACCATGGAAACAATGTTAAATAAATTTCAATTATTTGATATTTCAACATGAATCATTTTATGTATACAGATTGATTATCTCGACAATTTGTCTAAGTTAGATATGAAATTAAGGCATGTTCAATGCGATTAAATAGTTTTATAGCATAGAACGTAGTTTTTAAAATAATAATTGGAAAAATTCTCGTCGCTCTCGACAACAAGGAATGCATTAATTTAATAACTAAACGTCTTTTTAAAGACTTTTCCATTTAACTCTTTCAAATGATAAGTTTCAAGGTCTGCCAATTCAGCAGTAATTAAAATTTCAATATTATAATCCATGTTAATTGAGAGAGATTATACGAGACGTTTTTCTGTATATAAAAAATTCGTTAGATATTACTTCGCATTTTTGGTCACGTAAACCTTGCAAATATTTGCATTTTTTGTTTTTTTCATTTGATTTCTATCCTTGAAACATGCAAAAAGTGGAACAAATAGTAAAGTTTTCTCAGACGGTTTGAATGGGAAAATAAATTCGGAACGCAGCCAAATGGTGTTTTATTTTTCAACAACAAATCGAGAAAAACTTTTGATATTGTCTCCGTAAGATATACGCATATAGACGATTTGTTGTGGCAGTGGGTTATTTATAAATTCTTACTCAATGCTCGTTTGGGCTGGTTATTGGTCTTGGTTTTGGCTTATTTAAAATCCATTAATCTTGTTATTTACGACTCGCTTGAACTAACAATAAACAATCATCCAACCAAGCGATTTATGGGCGTCGTAATTTTTTTATTGATTTTATTTTGAAGCGATTCGCTATTAAATCGACTGGTAAATCTAGTTAGGTTTTTTCTTAAAAAAAAAAAAAAATAATTAGCAAATTAGTGGTCTGTCATCATCAGCAAACAAAATTGATGCTACCGGTTTGTCTTAATTTAGAAACTCGTGAAACCTTTGATGATCAGCCAAAAAAAAAGGCTTAAAATAATTTACTTAAAAACATTGAGATTACATCATTATAGGTTTTTCATAAAATATTGTATGTGTAGGTAAATAAAGATTTTCCAAGATAAACAGGTAAAAAGATTACCAAATGAGAAAGTCAATAGAAATCGTTGTTAACGCCCTGATATCAACGATTTTACTATGCTCCATCATCTTATGAAGTCATTGATAAATAATGGAAATGAACGGATAATTTGTACGCCCATGTAATTCAATCTGCCCACGTGCCATCGTTTCATTCATACCTTTTTACAGGCATCGTTTCGTATCAACGTCAAAACCAAAAATAGATCTCAATCACTTTGATCTCGATTGATATTTAGGGTGTGGTCTGTTCCAATCTAAATATAAACATTAGAATATCAAAGGGTTTTTTCTTTAAACTAAGGTTGTTTTTTTTTTCTTATAGATATTGCCATGGATTGGTCGGACCATGCACTGTGGTGGCCATCGAAAAATAAATGGTTAACCCGCACACGATCAACCCTCGACCAGTGTGGCGTGCAAGCTGACTCCTTGCTACAATTCATGCCGATGCACAAAACGCTTCGAGTTCAATTACCCGATTTGCGATATATCAACTTCCGAGTCGATTTTTCGGTGAAGACGTTTCGTACAGTCGTTCATTTGTGCAAGGAGCTGGGCATTCGACATCCCGAAGAAATGTCGTTGAGCAAACCGCTGGAGCCGAGTCATCTCAAGCATAATCTAAAAGATATATCGGGCAACAAGAAACGACATTCGGATCATAATGATTCGCGAAATGGACACGCGTATCCACCGCCCGATACGAACACTTTCATCGCGAACTCGAGTCCTCAAGGAAGTACGGATAGTTTAGATAAATCATCGCCGTTTATGTGCGCCCCGGTGACACCACAAAGGACAGCACCCACATCAACGCCGATTAGCTCTCCCATCACACCTGTACGTTGCTCAAACATTTCTTACTAAAATATATTACGTACTTGCGTAGCTTAGGCAACCCATCTTACACCTGTGCAATTATTAATTTTCCCATCTTTAGGCGTCATTTATTTATTACGTAAGACTATTTTCGCTAGATTTGATCCCCCCCTCCTATTATAAGAAGAAAAAAATAAGAACAGGCCGATCCGCTCCCCCCTGTTTAACCTTTTGAGGTCCAGTGTCCACACGTATTTGATATCTGCTTTTTACTGGCAGATCCACTACCCATAAGACGTAGACAATTTTTACAGTTTCTAATTTAAAAAAATATTACAGGGGGATTTTTATTTTATTTCTTTATACTTATAACCTTTTTTCCTTGATTTTTCATTTAAATTGGACCTTAAAGCAGATGTCCAATACGTGTGGACACTGGACCTCAAAGGGTTAATATTTATTACGTAAGCATCTAAAGGAAAAAATGAATACACGTTTGGTTTGTTTTAATGTTTATTTGTACTTACAAAAGTAGATTTATTCAAATCATCTATGCCTTTCATATAAAATTGAGCGTTTTTGACTGAAAATAGTCTGAAAGGGGCGTTTTCACCTCTTCTAAAGAATCGAAATTTTAATTTCTTAGAAAATTTTCCATAGAACGAAATAAATGGAAATCAGATAGTGTAAGATCCGGCGATTATGCAGGATGACACAAAATTTCTAAGAGATCAAAATTTTGATTTTTTAGAAGAGGTGAAAACGACCCTTTCATCCCTACTATCTGTAGTCTGAACTGTGGTAATTGTTTTGTTAAATTATACGTGAACAAAGTCACGGGTAGTTATTTATAATATACTAGCGGACCCGACAGACGTTGTCCTGTACACACGTCGTTTCATTTTTTTTTTTTTTTTTTAATAATCTCTAACATTCTGGACCACTTTGATGAATCAAAAAGTAACAAATGTGCAAAAAAATTTCGTGAATCTGATCTCAGCGCTATCTACCGGACAAAAAAAAACATCTAGGTAATTGTAAATCTAAACCATTCTCGAATCCACTTAAACACATACAAAAAATGTCATCAAAATCGGTCCAACCGTTTAGGAGGAGTTTAATTACAAACACACGCACAAAAGATTTTTATATATAAAGATTAACAACTCATTGTCCAGAACTAGAGACATTAAAAGGCTGAGTTTTTCATATTATGTGAAAATATGGTAACAATAGTTCTCTTGTTTTATTTTAGTCGAACACATCGAAAAGACAAAATGGAAATGTGGATCATAACGACACGTATTCGTCGAACATTCACAGTTTAAATAGCACAGACGGAGCAAATGGTACGATTTTGTCGTTACTTTCTAGTCCGGCGACACCAAGTCAAGAAGCACGCAGTAAATTGATTCGACCCAAATCGCTAGTCGAAAAAGCTCGTATGAATGTTGCGTAAGTATTTTCATTGCCATTTTCATTTATCTACTTTTCATGTGTATTTATCGTATTTTTAATTGGCACAGAGGGAAGGTTGAGAGAGCCAGATCGGACGAATGCAGGTGCTGCCCCCTACTCCGACTACGAAATTTGAAACTAATCATTAGTCATTCGTTTGCACTTTTCTCCACTCGAAACTACTAAAGTCATAGAAAAATGGCCAAGGCTTTAGTACTTTAGGCGTTCCGAGTGTAACGAAGTGTGTCAAACTAGTGACTAAGGAATAGTTCCAAATTTCGTAGTCAGAGTAGGGGGCAGCACCTGTATTCGTGCGATCTCAACTTTCTTTCTGATTGGTATTTGCCAATCTTTTCCTAGTTAAAAATGAAGCGTGATGAGTTTATTTGAAATTTTATCGAACACTTTTATTGAGTCTTACAATTTTTGATTGTAATGGAAAAATGTGTTGTAGCTGGTTGGATTCGTCACTGTCAATAATGGAGCAAGGCGTGCGTGAATATGACACGTTATGTTTACGATTCAAATTCTATTCGTTCTACGACTTAAATCCAAAATTGGACTCGATTCGCATAGATCAGTTATACGAACAGGCCAAGTGGCAGTTGTTGAACGAAGAGATCGATTGTACCGAAGAAGAGATGCTTATGTTTGCCGCTTTGCAGGTATTTTTGCTATTAAATTAAATTAATGAAGTTGTTTACTTACTGTTTACTTATTTATAGGTTCAAGCTACTTTACAAGCAAGCGTTCCACAAAACTCAGACAATTCAAATGTGTCATCGCCAATCGACGACGATATTGATGCGGCCTTAACCGATCTCCAAGTGACTTTGGAGGGAACCAATATAAATAATTCCGCTAGTGATATCACCCAAGTGCCAGAACTATTTGATAATTTACGATTTTTAAAGTAATTTATTTTAACAATTGAAATTGGTTGTGTATTAACTAGTTTTTTTTTTTTTAAAGGCCTGTACGTTTTACGTTGAAAGCATTCAAACGATATTGGTTTACGTGTCGTGAGTTGCATTTGGTCTTATATAAATCGCGAGAAGAAGCTGTCGCTCAAGTGAAACCAGCGCTTGTCATTGACTTGCGAGGATGTGAGGTGACGCCGGATGTCAACTTGTCACAATCACGATATGGAATCAAATTGGAAGTTCCCAATTCCGATGGAATGTCGGAAATGTTGATTCGATGCGATACTGTAAGGACGATTTTTATATCAACTAGTTTGAACATTTAAGGATCCCTGTTTTGGATTTAAATATTAAATTTTTTTTTTTAAATTGCTATGAATTTCGACAAAATTGAATAAAATTTTGACGTAGGTTAGCAGGAATTAAAGTTAACTCAAAAATACATCAAAATCAGTCAAAATTACATCGATAATTTTTGGCGCCTCTGATCGTATCAAAGGGTCTAGCCCGATAGCCATAAGGAAAGTGCCCCAGGCGGTTTTTGAAAAATGCTTTTGTGTGCTGATTCCCTGCACTATATTGTTAATAGGCTTTTTATAAAATTTCAAAAATTATTTTTTTTCTCAGGACTTTTTTTCTTGACGAAAACCATATTATGGCATATATACGAGCCATAAATATAAATAAAATATAATAATATATAAAAGCGACTTTTTGTAAATGAAAGATGGATAATAAATGCACCAATCAAATTTTTAAAAAATAGGTGTTACTTTAAGATTTAATGTAAAAAACCACCCTTAAAAATAAAAATAATATTTTTCTTCATTTATAGATTTACAAAAACTCTGAAAAAAATATATATTATGCGTTTTATCCATGTCTACGCACAGTTTTAATTTCATGAAAACATCCTCAATAGTTTTCTAAAAAAAAAAATAACGTTTGGGGTAGTCTCCCCTGTAACTCCAATACAAGTGGGGGTAGCGGGATAGAATTGTGCGACAATGTTTTTCATGAAGAGAAATCTGCACACGGAAGCATTTTTCAAAAACCGCCTGGGGCACTTCCCTTATGGCTATTGGGCTAGACCCTTTAATGATGCATCGACACTCTTTTAAAACACCCGTCTATTTATACCTTATTATCGATGCATATATAAGGGTGCAATTTCATGCTTCCCTCGATTTCCAGGGGTTTGGGTCACATGGTACGATTTCGACCAATGTTCTGCCATGATTTTGAAATTGAAACTGCTGCCCTAGCGCCCCTAGCGTCAAATCGTTGAAGCTTCAAATTACATTGGTCGAAATCGTACCACGTGACCCCAATCGTTGAAAATCGAGCGATACATGAAGTTGCACCCTAATACTAATAAAGACTTTTCCTGGATGTTCCTATGAATATATTAACAGTTAAGTTTTTTTTTTTAATTTTTAGGAAGAACAATACGCTAAATGGTTGGCTGCGTGTCGTTTAGCCGCTAAAAACCGAACTTTGGCCGATAGTTCATACGAGGCCGAGGTGAAATCAATCATTGATTTCCTTCAAATGCAACATCGCGCTGATGTTCCGGCGATAAATCCGGCTTCGTTAAACATTCAACCGGAAGACTATGTCGCACCAAGATTCGTTAGAAAGTTACGAGGAAAAGTAAGCGTTTCTTAAACATGTTAAATTAGAAAATAATTTTTGATAATTTGCAGTTGATACAACGAATTTTGGAGGCTCATACAAACGTGAAAGATTTATCATTGACCGATGCCAAATTGAGTTTTATACGTGCATGGCAATCGTTGCCCGAGTATGGAATCTCGCTGTTTATCATCAAATTTATGGATAGTAAAAAGGAAGAATTGCTCGGCGTGGCGCACAATCGTATCATGAAAATGGATATAAACACCGGTGATCATTTGAGAACCTGGAGATATAATACGTTAAAAGTAAACATGAAACAGTTTCAACTAAAAACGAATCGAGTTTTACTAATTTTTTTTTTTTGTAATTTTTAGGCATGGAGTGTAAACTGGGAAGTGAAACATTTAATGATGCAATTCGAGGAGGGAAACGTAATATTTAGTTGTCTATCAGCCGATTGTAAAGTCGTGCATGAGTTTATCGGTGGTTATATATTTTTATCGATGCGATCTAAAAATGCGAATCAAACGTTAAATGAAGAACAATTCCATAAACTAACCGGTGGATGGATGTAAATTAATAATTATATTTAGTAAATAACGTAAAATGTGCCTTCGTGTAAAAAAGAAGAAGAAATGAAACCAATTTTTCCAAAAAAAAAAAAAAAATGCGAAAAATCTTCCATTTCCTGGCAGGTGTTGGTAATTTTCTTTCCAAATATTTATGTAACAGTTTTTTTTTTTTTTAAATAGAATAACTTAAGTTCACTTTGAAAACTTTAATTTCACCTTTTTTGTGTAAATTATTTTAAATATTTAAGAAATTTTAAAATGATCAACGTGTTAAAAAAAGAAAAGAAAAATAATAATAAATAAATTTTCAAGTGCTTTAACTTATATGCCTTAGCCAAACTATTTAAATAATTTTAGAAAATGTTAAATTTGTATATGATTAATTTTCACGATATAACATACACCCAATAGTTAAAGGATTGTTTACCCAGTACATAATAATATACATATATTAAATATTAGATATAATTGATGCTTAAATTTAATTAATAAGAGATAAACATAGCAATATTAAATTAATGTTGTTAAAATACTGTATATTTTTAATAGAAATCTTTTTAAATATTGTTACAAGTGCATGCAATAATTGTTGTGTTTACCTGCTATTTAAAAGGGGGAACACCATTTAAAAAAAAAATACGAAAGGTAATGAAAATGTTTAAAATATTATCTACTACTTTATTGTATTTAGTATGAAAAAATATTATGTATTCTGTTTTATTTTTATATTATTGACTAATAATTTTTAAGAGAACAAAAAAAAAATTGTTTTTAGATATTTATGAATATTTTCATATTACAAAAATTATAACATCTAATTTCTACGTTGATTTCTGATTGTCTATGACCAGTTCCTGAGAAAATTTCTTGTGGTTTTTATGTACTTGCAAAGTGTAAGTATTGGTTTAAATTGGTTTCTTGGTTAATTGATAATAATGAGTATATTTTTATTTTATGTTAAAAGAAGAATACATTTTTGAAGAGTTAAAAAAACGTGTTGAAGACAAGGAAACCATTAAAAAGTATTTTGAGCAATGGAAGAGAAGATAAACAAATTTGAAACTTTTTAACTTGAACCTAACAGAAGAAAACGATATCACAATTAATGTAACTTATGTAACGAAAAAGAACGGGGAGTAATTAGGGTCGAAGCTAGGCAGGGGCTCTTGTCTAGGACCTAGCTCCAAGGGGGGCCAGAATAGCTTCTCAAAAATCCTCCCAGCTATTTTCTTTGGATATTTCGGTAAATACTTTAGTTTTGTTTTAGCTTATGATTCATAAGCTCACACATTATGGGCACTTCACGTTTTACTTATATAAATACTCGGGCTGTAAGACGTCCTACTTGTTGAGTAAAACAATTGTCATCTAATAACAAATTTCCTAAATTTCTTGTTTCAAACTACAACATAACACACATACACGATAATTGTTGTGAAGCGATAGGTTACATCATATACATTTAATTATATATTACATTTTATTATACGCCTTATGGAATAAGGCTGATTGTTTTCAATAAAATAACTTATGGAGCAGTTTAAAAGTCTTGCCCAAGACAGTCGTGCGCAAAACGTGGGTCGCGACCCCCAGAAGAGTCGCTAGAAAATTTTTCAGGGTCGCCAGATTTAAAGAACTTTTATAAGAAAATAAAAAATATAGCCAGCTAAAATAAAAATTCAATTAAAATAGTTACCGAGAACAGCTCATAGGTCGCGACAAATTTTTTTCAAAAAATTGGGGATCGCAAATGAAAATAGCACCACTGGCCCAAACAACAACAAAAAATGGATACGGTCTTGGATGTAATATTTAACTAGATGCAAGATTAATATTATACATTTTAAATTATTTTCAAATAAAAATTTTAGTTTAATCGACCTCTTCTATTACAGATATATCCTCGCTTTGCTGTAACATATGTAGTTGGTCAAAATTTTAGAAATTTGATTAAAACTTAAAAATAATCGAGCATATAAGGAGGTATATATTTATATTAGAGAAACAGCAAAGGGCGTCAACTTAGTGCTCGAGTCCCCCGTGCTAACCAAATTGCCAACATATAACGCCGTTGAATATAGAACATTCGGTAATGCTTCACATAAAATGACTACGTTTAGTTTATAATAGGCTAATACCGGTCATCAACAATGCTACGACGATTATTTTACAGCTACCTTTATGATCTTGACTAAAGAATTACTACTTGATTTGAGCTAATTATTTTAAAATATAATCAAATAATAACATTTCAAAACTAATACTTATAATATAGAAGCGTTCTGCGCCCGCTACTGACACGGAGCACAAGTCTGATTCCCAACGCCTAACACAAATTAAAAAGGGTACAATACAAATAAATTCCTAAGAATATGCACCAACAGCCCATATGGTTTATCACAAACGCGGAACTGCATCGCGAATGTGAAGTTCCCACAATACGGAATTTTATATATCAACTCACGGAATGGTACTTCAGTAGAGTCTTTATGGAGGGTATTATAGTGTTACAGACTACGAAAACGTTTACCATGTCGGCGCCAAGATGCAGAAGAGATTGAAACCAAAACTCTCACAAGACTGTGAGGAATTCATGGGTAATGTTCCACTTTAGACACCCCAAGATTTACATTGTTAGTCTACATTACTGATACCACGAAGTTTTCCGGAAAACCAAATATCTCAAATGTGTAAAAATTCGCGATGTATATTTATATTATATAATACTAACTGATACCCGCAACTTCGTCTGCGTAGGTTATTATGTTAAGAGCATATTTAATGTACAGAGGAAAAACATTTAAAAAATTGAAAGCAAAAATATATTAAAAAATAACAGGAAAGAACTCAGCGTAGAACATTTTTAAGTATATGCCAAAAAATTGCTCCGTCAGAATCCGCTATTACACCAAGTGTATAGTTATTAGTTAATTAATAATTAATTTTTCAAAAATTTGTAAATTCAAAAATAAAAACTGCTATATAATCCAAAATAATCACTTTTTAATTTTTTTTTTTTCAAAAGATTATTATTTCGATGCTCTTTCCGGATCCGCCATGGCTGCAGGTGTAAAGTTAATTAGTAATTCAATTTTCAAACTATTTATGTTTATAAGATCCAACGGCAGTTAATGACGTCATAGTACAACAATATATGTATAAATAATTAAAAATAATTTATTATTACAAATATTGCAAAAAGTTGATTAAGTATTTGCGTAATGAAAAGAATAGATAGAGAGCTAAAAAAAATTAAAAATTATTTGGGTTTTATAGCCGTTTTTAATTCTTAAGTTTGAAAATTTTTTAAAAATTTAATAATTAACACATTGACGTCGGGGAACGCATGGGTGCGTTTTCTGCCTTGTAGATTATTTAACATTATACTTCATAATTAAATATTATATATAAATATTTTTATATATAGAATAAATAAATATATATATAAAAATATTTATATATAATATTTAATTATGAATTATAATGTTAAATAATCTACAAGGCAGAAGACGCACCCATGCGTTCCCCGACGTCAATGTGTTAATTAAATATTAACTATACAGTTATACAGCAGCAATTGCGGATCCGGAAAGTTTGCAAATTTTTGGCAAATTTAATAATCAATTAATAACTATACACTTGGTATTGCGGATTCTGAAGGAGTAATTTTTTGGCATATAGTTTAATTTAAAAAAAAATGTTTCTCGCTAACTTAACTCTTTCTGGTTAAAAAATATATGCAATGATAAAAGGGAGTGTTGATATCAAATTTGATTATTGTAACGGCTGTAAAAAATACTAAAAGATAATTTTAAATAAAGCTACAAAAAATATTCTAAAAACTGCGAAACAAATAGAAAATAGAATTCAAAAAATCTTTATTAAACTAATATCTCGCTGAGCTGCATTAAGTCTACGTTCAAATATGAAATAATCAATAGTCAGCGGAAGGAGAAACATTCTTTCTCCAGCCCATTCGCATTACACCGTTTGCCCACTCTATCAAAGCGACGAAAAATCCACCGCTTAACGCGTTCTGCTTGTAAAAATCACATTTTTAAAACTTTAATTACTTTGCTTTTAATGAAGATATTGTGATAATTCTTTTGTTTAGATTAGGACCACCGACCAAGTATATAAGAAGTAAAACAAAAAAAATTGATCGAAATCTATCCAGTAGTTTTTGAGTTAAAAGCGAACATTGGAAAAAAATGTTTTATACGAAAATAATTTATGAAAATAGTAATGGATAAAATCAATATCAAATATATAAAATCAAAGTTTTCTTTGGATAAAATGGTTTTTCTAACAACAATTTTCACAAACTAGTTTTTGGACAATAACAATATTTTTGAAAAATAAAAATATTTAATATATAATAAACAATATTTTTAGTTGATAACCAAGCATTTAGTTGTAAATTTGTGTGTTTTGAACCTTAAAGGAAAATTTTACTTTTAAAATCAAGAAAATATTCCATTAATTAATATTTTTTGTATGTAAATATGGTAAATATTTTGAATCATTTAAAATTAATTCATGTCGGTAAAGTAGATAGAAATGATAGAAAGGTTGAAAACCCGGTATGTTTTTTTTTTCTGTTTTCATATTTAGAAACTTTGTAAACGTCAAACGTAATCTTTCACAGTGATATCGAAGACGGTATTAAAGTCTTAAATTTCGTTAATAATAATATGAAAATCTTGAAATATTTACATTATAAATAGCCGTGATTGAAATGTATCTTTTCCATTTGCAACCGATAGTTAATAAAATGTAAATATTTACATAATCAACGAGCAAAACCAAGGCAAAAAATCAAATCGAGCGCTTAGTTTGACAGCTGTAAATGTCAACGTTGTGTATGTCATAAATATTTTTGATGATTTAAGTTAATTTCCTCGACGTTTTTAAACTGTAGGTGTTCCGAAAATGTTTCCACGCTCATATAATTTTATTAAAATAGTTCAAAAGTCAACCAGCGAGCAACTATATGTGATTAATTTAGGTATTTTACACATTGGACATATTATTGCATTTTGTACTAATTGGTTTTTTTTTTCAGGATTAGCTAAACGTAATTTAAGTGTGCTTGTCAAACACAATCCCCGATCTAATCAACCAGCAAAAATCACACGACTTGAATGCAATATTCCATCACGAAACATTAATTTCACAGCAATACTTCTCGCTTCGTCCAACGATTCGGAAGATAAAGATGCTCCGTCAAAGAAAAGTGAGGTAATCCTTGACAATATCCAAGAAAAAAGTCTGGAAGTTGAAACTGATAAAAAGAAATGGCTTGACTATATAAAGAGCGTGGATAAACCAAAAAAAGATGTCAAACTCGATAATGTTGAGGAAAAAAGTCTGGAGATGGACGATCGGACGAAAGAGCTCAAAGATGTGAAAAAAGATGAGTCCCTTATGAATTTAAAAGCGAAAATCTTAGAAGCGGTCGCTGATAAAAAAGCCCAACTGGAAGACAATAAAAAAACAGGTAAAATATCATAAGGTAGAAATTATAACAAATTGATTTTTTTTTGTTGATTAGAAAAACCAGTACTTCGAAAACGAAAACCGATTGATCGAACCGCGTCGTCGTTGGAAAGAAATTTCCTAACGGCTACACGAGCCATGACCGATTTTGCTTTGAAACAAACCGATCTTGAATCGTTACCAAAGACAATGCGTCGCTCTCCGTTCGATTGCGAGCCTTCGATCACCGTCTATTGGCGTAAGGACGTCGAACAAAAAGCTTTAGAAATTTGGGGCACCAAAGAACGTCTCCATAAAGAGTTACTGAAACGGGAGCTGGAAAAAAAGATGCACCAACAAAACTTATCGACGATCAAACGTCGACTCAAAGATTATCGTAAAGAACTTGAGGTGGAATCAGTGGCGAAAACCGAAGGATTATTTGGTCGATCTGGCAAAGTGGTCATCACAGCAATTGCTATAAACGCGACGAATTTCTTCTTGAAATTATTTGCATGGTTCTTCACCGGTTCACACAGCATGTTCTCGGAGTGCATTCACTCGTTGGCTGATACCGTCAATCAATTGATTCTAGCATATGGCATACAAAAATCGGTACAAGATCCAGATTTAATACATCCGTACGGATATAGTAACATGAAATATGTAGCCTCGCTCATTTCTGGAGTTGGGATTTTTTGTGTGGGCGCCGGCTTATCGTTCTATCATGGATTTACGGGTCTTATCGAACAGGAACCGATCAAAGACTTTTTCTGGGCGTACATTATTTTAGGTGGTTCAATCGTTTCGGAGGGATTTACTTTATATATCGCTATTAATTCAATTAAAAAAGGAGCTAAAGATATTAATATGAGCTTTCGAGAATACGGTAAGTAACTTAATACGGAAACCTCATGTAATTTTTTTAATTAAAATTTTTCCTTTAGTGATGCGTGGTCAAGATCCAAGTGTCAATGTTGTACTAATGGAAGATTTAGCGGCTGTGACCGGTGTAATTTTAGCGGCTGGTTGTATGGGAATTAGCAGTTTGACAGGTTCGGCTGTACCTGATGCCATTGGTTCATTGTTGGTTGGTTCCATTTTGGGAGCAGTTGCCTCTTTTATCATTTACACAAACGTGGCGGCTTTGGTCGGACGATCAATTCCTCAGGAACATTTGCATAAGATTAACGAGTCGTTGGAGTCGGATATTATGATACGGGCGATTCATGACGTCAAAGGAATCGATATGGGAAATTCGTTGGTGCGGTACAAAGCCGAAGTTGATTTTGATGGTCGAGAATTGTCGCGATCGTACTTGGATAAACAGGATTTAAATGAGTTATTAGAAGTAAATATCTATATAAATAAAATGATATCTGTTTTCCAATGTTCCCATTTAACTCAAAAACTACTGGATAGATTTCGATCAATTTTTTGTTTGTTTTACTTCTTATATACTTGGTTCTTATCTAAAAAAAGAATTATCACCATATCTTCATTAAAAGCAAAGTAATTAAAGATTTACAAAAATTCGATTTTTACAAGCAAACCGTGTTAAGCGGTGGATTTTTCGTTGCTATGATTGAGTGGGGCAAACGATGTAATGCGCATGGGCTGGACAGAGATTGTTTCTCCTTCCACTGCCTACTGATAATTTCATATTTGAGTATAGACTTAATGCAGCGCATCGAGATATTAGATTAATCAAGATTTTTTGAATTCTATTTTCTATCTGTTTAGCAGTTTTTAAAATATTTTTTGTAGCTTTTTTTTTAATTCTTTTTTAGAATTTTTAATATTTCACTGTAAATACAGATTCAAAATTCATTTTTAAGTTACAACCGTTACAATAATCAAATTACATTTCAACACTCCCTTTTATTATTGCATATATTTACACCAGAAAAAAGTTAAATTAGCGAGAAACATTTTTTTTTTTAATTAAACTATATGCCAAAATTTGGCTCCTTCAGAGCCCGCAATTTCTCCAAATGTATAGTTATTAATTGATTATTAATTAATTTTTCTAAAATTTTCAAAATAAAAATTAAAATTGCTATAAATTACTAAAAAGTAACTTTTTTAAAAATTGCTCCTTAAATGCTCTTTCCAAATCCGTTATTGCTACAGGTCTATAGTTAATAGTTAATTAATAATTGAATTTTTTAAAAAAATTTTAATCATTAATTACAAACCTAATAAACCTTTATAAAACCCAAAATAATTTTTAATTGAAATTTTTGTTTTTTGTTTTCGTTTTTTTTTAAGCTCTCTATCTGCTCTTTACTTTACGCAAATATAATTGATCAAATTTTTGCAATATTTTTAATAATTAATTTTAACTATTTATACATGAACTGTTGTACTGTGTCGTCATCAACTGCCGTTAGATCTTATAAACATGAATAGTTTAAAAATTGAATTACTAATTAACCATACACCTGGAATTAGCAATGTAGGAGCTATTTTTTGGCATATAGTTAAAATGTTCTACACTAAGTTCTTTCCGGTTATTTTTAATATATTTTTGCTTTCAATTTTTTAAATTTTTTTCCTTTGTTAATTTAATATGTTTTTAACATAATGACCTACGCAGGCGATGTCGCGGGTATCAGCTAGTTATTTGATATAAAAAATTCCTAGCATGTATTTTAGAGTTTTAAATTCAAAAATACAACCATATAGTAGCCGTGTACATACAGATCCGTTTTAATCAGCCTTAGGGAAATTTTTTCGATTTACTTTCCGTATTTATATGGATAAAATGAATTGTTTTCAGAAAGTCAAAAAATTCGAAAATATCGATCAGTTGGAGGCGTTCTTGTTGGAGCACGGCGAGAGTATTGTCGATATGATGGGGGCGGAAATCGATCGAATTGAACTCAAGCTAAAAGTATTCATAACCATTAACTATTCCTTAAATTATGAAAGTTGTCTAAGTCCATTTGAACAATGTGTTTATTGATAAGAACAATTTTAATTTTACTACCCAAAAAAAATATACGCAGTTTTTTAAATATTTAAGATGGACTTATACCACTTTCAAAAATGGACTTGAATTAATTCGTTTTTTTTTTTTGTAGAAAAAATATCCTGAGATTCGACACTGTGATTTGGAAATACTATAGACAAATATTAGGCTACCAATTGAAATTTCCATTATGATAAAAATCTTTTATCTAAGCAATTTTGTTATTGCTCCAGTATTGATTTGGGATTATTTGCCGCACCAATATTTTTTTTTATCAAAAGTTTAGCTATGTGGGGCTATTGATGTGAATACTGTTTTCAAATATACTACTTATATATATATAGATATATATTTATTTTTCATTTTAAATCATTTCATTAAATAGTAAAAGTGATGAGCAATGTTTTCCTTTATGGCAACAAATTTTGTATAATATTTTCTGTTGTTTGATTACCGCCAATAAACGCATTGTTAGTGCGATATTTTATTTAATCTTCTCCTCCTTCGAATTACTTGAATGTTAAACGTATTAAAAACATAAAATCCGTAACGTGATCAAAACATTACGATTCACAAATTTAAAAATGTTCAAAACAGGTAGACAACAAGGCAAGTGCTAATATCCCGTTTTTCCTGCTCCTGATATAATATTTATCCTGACCGATGACCTGGTAATGATGTCAACTCTCTTTACTTTGACCAAATCAATTTTTTTTCTGTATGTTTGTAGGGGTATAATGATCTAGGTTTTCATAGTTAAAACCATATTCGAGATTGGAATTATACGTGAACTAATTTTGAAGAATCGCTCGAAGTTTCTACATTACGTTTCTTGTAAAATCGCGTACTTATGATAACGCTTATGCAACCCGATATGCTGATATGTAACATAAATGTGTCTATACAAAAATAACAGGGAATATATTTTTATCACTTTTAATCGATTATGCTATCGATACTCTTTTCAAAAATACGACTTGCATAAACTTATAGACAATTATTTTTCTTTTAAGTCATTTGTTTAAATTGCAACAATGAAAAGATTATTGTGTATTTGATTTTTTTTTAGATACGCATTCGCTATAACTTTTTTGTCTACAACAATGTTACTTTAATTTTTTTTGCAGAAGTTGAAGATATAAAATTTTTTTAAATTACTACTTCAGTTTTTATTGGTGTTAAACTTTCTTTTTGAAAATTTTAAACTTTCTCTTTCATCACGTATTTATGGTAATTACGTATTGCTTTTAACACCAAAATTCTAATTTATTATAATACATTTTTTTATTGCATCAATCATATTATCTTTTCGATGTAGATATCGCCTTGAATTAAGCAAGTAGCCAAGAAATTGGAGCTTAATCAATTCATGTTTTAGTTGGAGTTTATTGCACCAACTGTTAGTAGTGCGATAACAATTTAAAACGGTTGTAAGTAGACGCTCAGTGCCGTAATTAGGGTCATTGACGCCCTATATGAAATTCTACTATTGCAATCTTTAACTGTTTTTTTCTTAGCTGCGGCCCTGCAAACACTCCAAAATTTTTTTATATAAAATTTACTTACACTTTTATTATAATTAATCTTAACCCAATTAATTTAATTTCCCAATAGTTTCAAGTAGATTTTTATGTTCAAATCACTCTATAAAACATTCACCTTTAAATTTATTCGATCAAAGCTAATATATAGTGTGCACTTTCTCCCGATATTCAGCGAGTAATTGAATAAATTTCAGATATCATTCGCTTGTTGAGAGACCAAATGCGACAAGTGTTTGAGTAGGGGAATCAGGGGGCAATCGAGTCCGATTTTTTCCTTCGAACCACTTGAATGTTTAAACGTGCCGAAGGCATAAAAACCCGGATCCTCATCGCAGAACCACCCAATGATTATTTTAAACACGCCGAGAAACTTTCGTTCCAATCAGTACGAGAACGATGCGAGTGTTACTCGGTCTTGTTTGCCTCTTGCACTTTCATTTACTGCCCGTTTTTGCCGCTCCTAATATAATCTTTATCCTGGCCGATGACCTGGTATGATATCAACTATCTTTAATTGGACCAAATCATTTATTTCTGTCTATGTTTATATAGGGGTTTAATGATGTAGGTTTTCATGGCCAAAATCAGATTCCGACACCGAATATAGATGCGTTAGCGTATGACGGTGTTATCTTAAACAATTATTATGTGCACCCGCTGTGTACACCATCACGAAGTGCATTGATGACCGGCAAATATGCAACACATACCGGAATGCAACACACCGTACTCTATGGGGCCGAGCCACGCGGATTACCTCTATCGGAGAAAATTTTGCCACAATACCTAAAAGATTTCGGTTAGTAAACATTCCTTCGACATCTTCAATTATCCATATAAAGTAATTTTATCTCGTTTTGATAACAGTTAATGACCTTTTAAATTCTATACCGATAAACTTGCTTGCTTATAGTTTGAGATATTAACGAGACATGAATAAGATAAATTTTTATCAATTATTTTAATCTTATCAGATACGGATTTTTTGGCTTGAAGAACTGGTTGTTAAGCGCGGAATATTTATTGGGAATTAAATTTTTTTTTAAAAATACTTATGCCTATACATTTTAATTAACTACATTTATTACTTAAATTTTTTTAGGCTCTTGAATTGGGGTAGAAAGCAAAGGAAATTATAGCTCCGGACGGCTAAAATATGGGGGTGGATAAATATAAATAAAAATATTAAAACTGTTGTTATTATTATTTAATAATATATAGGTACATAAATAATAATATTAATATTTCGTCCCCTTATCTCCGATATTTTTCCTTTAAGGGGGTATTCTAGTCTAGGATTTTGAAAAAATCGAAAAATTTTTTTTTTCATAATCCGATATTTTATATATTCAAAAATATCTCCCTAAAAGGATTTTTAAAAATTCAAATTATTTCCGAAGTTATAGCCGTTTTAGTGTCGTGGCAACTCTACCGGTTGAGAGTTAACGTAAAACTTTAAACGCGTTTTTCTCGATACTACTTTTTTCGATGCGGTCGCCATAATATCGCAAGTTCTAATCAGCCGATTTACTTGAAATTTATCATGAATATTCTTTAAACATCTCTCTATCGCATGAACCAACAAAAAATGAAAATTTTAAATTTGTAATATTTTTTAAAAATTCGACAAAGTTAAAAAATGAGTGAAAAAATCGACCTTTATTTTTAAGTAGCCGCCATTTTATGAAAAAAAAATTTATTTTCAGTTTTGGAGGTTCATGCGATAGCGACATTTGTACTTATCAAGAATTCATCATTGTTTAATTTTTCAAATGACCACAAGGGTAGAAATCATGGCGACGAGGACACGGTCTTTTTTTTTTCCTCCTCTACTTCAAAGTCGCATAACTCAATGAAAAAAAATTTTTTTTTTGGTTTTGAAATTAATTTTGTGTACTCTCTGAATATGAATAAACAAATGATAAAAAAATGGATACTAAAAATATCAAATGCTTATTTTTAATCAATTGCCAAAAAACGCTTGAAATTCGGTCCTCTAGACTAGAATACCCCCTTAAGTTTGTATATTTTACAAGGGAATCTTAGAGTGTGCAGGTCACCGATTACGAACAAATTTATACCACTTATAGGGTGCACCCAGGGGTGTAACAAGTGCACGTTATAGGACCCACTTCTCAGCTGTTTTCGAGATAGAGTTAGACCTAGTAAAATACTCGATGAAATATTATTATGGTTGTTTTGTCTGATTGTACGCAGCCAATATACAAACACTTAATAAGAAAACATGATACATGTAAAAGGGTGGTATTTAACCTAGTTACCTTACAAATTAAAGGTTATACAACGCGAATCGTTGGAAAATGGCACTTGGGAAATTTCCAAAAAGTTTACACGCCAACATTTCGGGGTTTCGACTCGCACCTAGGCTACTGGACGGGACACCACGACTATTTCGATCACACAGCCATGGAAACGGGCTTCTGGGGCTTGGACATTCGTCGTAATCTCGACGTGGCCTACGACACTCACGGCTACTATTCCACCGATCTGTTCACAACCGAGGCCATTAAAGTCATCAACGAACACAATAAAACCAACCCTTTGTTCCTCTACCTGGCACATGCCGCTGTACATTCCGGAAACCCATACAACCCATTACCAGCTCCCGACGACACCGTCGCAAAGTTCGGAAACATCACCGATTTCAATCGAAGAAAATTTGCAGGTGTTTAAATCAAATTATTAGCTCTTAAATTATTAATTCGATTTTTAAAAATTTTTAGCTATACTATCTCATTTGGACGATTCCGTGGGTCAGGTTGTGGCGGCTTTGGCTAAGCAAAACATGTTGAAGGACTCGATTATTATATTTAGTTCAGACAATGGAGGACCAGCGGCTGGCTTCAACTTAAACGCTGCGTCCAATTGGCCTCTGCGAGGCGTCAAGAACACTTTATGGGAAGGCGGTGTGAGGGCTGCTGGACTTATTTGGAGTCCCTTGTTAAACAAAACAAACCGAGTCTCCCAGCAACTGATGCACGTCTCTGACTGGTTACCAACTTTATATTCAGCAATCGGAGGAAATGTTGGGTGATAAAATATAATTCATAAAAAATACCAATTAATTGTTATATATTATTATTTAGCGATTTAGGTAAAATTGACGGCATTGATCAGTGGAACAGTTTATCAAATGACTTGGTGTCGGAGAGGAAATCAATATTGCATCTTATCGATGATATTTACGGCGAGTATTCGTTAGTTATGGACGGCTGGAAAATTATAAGTGGTAAGTTATTAAAAGCTTAAAAATTGATTTTTATTATAATGTAATATTTTTTAGGCACCACCTATGAAGGTGCTTGGGATGGATGGTACGGACCTCCAGGTCGTGAAAGTGAACGTAACATTACCAAAATAATTCAGTCTCAATCAAGTCTCGCCCTACAAACAATCAGTCGTAAACTAGACGCTGAAACCATTGAAAATTTACTAAAAAAATCGCAAATCACTTGCAATGTATCGACGATCATCGAGATTCCATGTAATCCATTGGAAACGCCGTGTTTGTTCAATGTTTACCAGGACCCGTGCGAAAAAGAAAACCTAGCCAATAAGTAAGTGGGCGATGAGTACAATGACATTCTTATTTCTTTAACATTCGTTTTCTATTTGTAGATATCCACAAATTTTGCAAACTTTATTAAAAGAAGTTGGAGAAATGAATAAAACGGTCGTCCCGGCTGCCAATCTACCAATTGATCCTCAGGGAGATCCAAAATATTGGAGTTATACGTGGACTAATTTTGGAGATTCAACCCATTTTACGTTACGTTCTCTTTAAGATCCCGTAGTTATGATTTATTTTATAGTTTATAACAGAAGCGCATCGATGTATAAAATATGAAAAAAAATTGATTTGAATAATTAGGAATATTTTTACGACTTGCTCGATTATTCTATGATAAAGTTATAATAAGAAATTCATTATAAAATTTAAACATTCGCTTGCGATTATCTATTTAGAGTTGATAACATTTTTTTCTGGAATATTATTGGCGGTGTATATACTTCAATACACACTAAGTACGTTTAATAGATAAAAGGTTCGTTCGCGATACTGATGGTACTGATCTGGAACTGGTAGAGAACAGAGAGAATCAATCCAAGTGATTAAATAGGATAATCGCCAAACGCATACAGGCTTATGACTGATTAAGGGTTATTTTCCCGTGAACGAGTTTGAAAATGTTCGGAAGTAAGACGAGGATTAACGAGAACTCACGAAAATTGTTATATGAATTGAAGTTGATGCCTCATTCACACGAGCCAACTTTAGTTAATCGATCAAAAGTAGAATAAAAAACCTAGTGATGACTTGTTCAAACTTTTTTTGATCCACTAAAAACGGCCTGCTAAAATTGACTCGTGTGAACGCAGCATGACAGCGAAACTGTATTATGAATTAGCCACAATTTAGCAAACTGCGCATGAGTAAGAGAATCTAATTTTTGATCCTAACAAAAATCTGGGGATCGCTAGAACCAATTATGAATCAGCAACGAACGCATTTCGTGTGAACCGCGAATATCGGACCGTAACTCGGCTCATAAACTTGCATGCGCTTGGCGATGATCCTAAATCGGTCTTGAACTGATTCGTTACCGATTCATTATCACATCCGCGAACGAACCTAAAGAAAACATTTTATGAATATGCATTTATTTTAATTGCAATTAGGATCTATTTTATTTTTAATGTATTTTAATAAATGAAACACCAAATTCAGGTTTAGCAGATAAATACCTATAATTATAATATATAACCTGAATCTATTAAACCTGAATTTATATTTAATTTACTATACATTTATTTTCAATGATGAAAAATGCACCTAATATGAAATAACTTGAAGGCATTTTTTGTTCTGTCTTGTAAAAATTGAAACTTAGTTCATGTTCTGATATTTTTGTTGTAAAAATCTTTCAATATTTCCTTCCGAAATTCTCTGTATTTATTTTTGTTCTGTAATTGTAAATCTTATATTTAAGGTGAAAAAAAAAATGTTCTTTAAATATATTGTTTACAATTGTGCTTTATTCCTTCTTATAACGACCGCTATTAAATTGCCTATTAACTATGATAACATATATTCAATAAAAACAGCAGTAAAATTCGAATAATGATTAATAATTAGTATTGAAAGTGATTATGAAAATGCAATAAATCAGTTATAAATATTGATTAATTACTATATACCTATTATAAAATGTTCCCTAATATTAAATAATAACTTATATAACTAAATGTTTAGTGTATGATTATTGATGATATTACTGTGGATATTAAAGTTTAATAAAGATTTAATTTGTCGAAATATATTTTTTTTATTTCTGGAATGATACCTATTTATTTTTCAGATAATCCTCCTTTCCGAGGTATTCGAAATTTTCGATCTTCAGAGTAAATTCAGGTATCGATATTAGCACAGACAATCATATTGTACATAATTGTTAAGTCGGTTAACAAGTAAGAATTTGAAAAATCGAAAATTACGAATATCTCCAAAAGGACGTAAAATATTAAAAATCGGCAACGACAACTATTCCGATTTTAATTCTGACTATCTATATTCTGAGTTTCATCGTGAAAATCAATCGGAAAGTCTCGACTGAACTTTTTCTTGAGACAAGTTTGAAAGCATATCAGCACATGAAACTTTTATATGGAAAATATAACAATTGTTTATATAGAAGTTTCAACGAAATATTTTCAGTTCTCTAATAGCTACGTGGAATTGTCGGCGGTCAGCGTGCAGAAGGTCTTGGGTTCGATTCCAGTTCTCGGCGGTGTTTTTTTCCTTTCTACTTCGCTAATGTTGATGTTTTTCTCTATATTCGTTACAGTTTCTACGTTTCAGCATTCATCGATCGTTTATCCTTCGACACTAGGTCGATAAGTTTCGAAGGAGGTAGTTATATATAATAATCAATCGATAACAGAGCGGTCCAATTAATGTTTTTCTTTTTTAACTTTATGAAAAAGGATTTTTATTATTGGTTGTATTTGACACTGGAATAAATTAAAAATTAAAACGAGGAAATTTGGGTTTGTATTTTCAGATTTTCCAAAATAGAAAAGCGCGACGTGAATCGCGTTTCAATTTCCAAGCGAATCCCAAAATTTGATTTGGCATTTTTCATTTTTTTGGTGAGAAAATCCATCAAAATCTGAAAACCTGTTATATAAGTGGCTAAAATTGGCATTTTTCGTGTTTTTTGTAACTTTAACGTCGAATATCTCGTTAACTATCGATCGAACGTTAACATAAGTAGGCTCATTGAAATCAGCGTGAATTACTCTATCGATTGACACCAAGAAAGTCCCGGAAAATCGTAAGGGGAAGGTTTTAGTTTTGCGATTTTTGTGATTTTTCAAATCAATGATCAGAGCTGCATGTCGATTTTGATGCGACTATTGCAGAAAAAGGTTGAGACTTCTATGGCTCCAATCGCAATGAAACTCGGAATATAGATAGAAGATGATACAATCGGAAAAGCTGTCTTGGCCGATTTTTCATATTTTTCGTGCTTGCCGAGATAATCGTAATTTTCGATTTGACTAGAAAATACATAGTAAATCAAAAAGGAACGTAATACATTTTCTGCTATACTTACATAGCTCTCAAATCATAGTGGATTTGATAGTTAACTGACTATTTGTAATGGATTTCATTCGGGAGGTTACAGGTTTCCGGAAACACTGAAAAACCACAGAAAACCAAGAAGTAACCTTGTGAAATTTATAATATACAATTAAAAATACTTACAGAATATAAATAAATACACATTTGATTCAAGACGTCATGTAATTTAATGTTATTTGAATGTTTATAGAGCATTGTATTCGGGAGGTTTAGCGTTTCCGGAAAGACGAAATACTACTATTAAATCAATATGGATTCAAGTGAATATCCGTACATACATAGAAACAAGCTGAAAGAATCAAATCCAATATTATTTGAGCGGTAAACAAAGATAATTTGCATACAGGCAGACAATTTTCAGATGGATATCTATAACCGCATACGCCAAATGATTAAACATTAAATTTTCATAATCAATCTTTCCTAGCAGCATTAAACAATTGGAAATAGCTTATTAATTTGTTTTTTCAATAATATTATGCCATAGAAACCACTCAAAACCATGATTTTATGATAAATAAACCAGTTTGACAGATACAATTTTAACACTTTTTGTCGCACTTATTTCATTGATTTGAGCACTAAAAGGTACATGAATCGATAGATTGTTAATTATAGAACGTTTTTCAAAAAGAAATTTCGGAAAAAACCTCAAATAACGCCGTAAATGAAGAAAAAAGATTTCCTATATGTCATATGGGCGATGCTGCTGCCGCCCTACAGTTGATATTTTGAAATAGCTAACGAAGTTTCGAAAAATTATTTGAAAAATTGACGCCAATTTTTGACATTTTTGGAAGGTCCAGCC